>CAUYQG010139931.1:0-48670 GCA_963574415.1 Tarsius wallacei | reverse complement strand
GCCTCAGAGTGAGTGGGGGTGGGGACGGACCCAGGGGTTAACTTGGCTCCAGCTCTCTCACTCCAGGGACAAATGCCCTGATTCAACTGCACCTGCCTTTCATTTTTATCATTCTCTTGGCTGTAAGGGAAAATGAGTTGTCAGGACACTGGCCTAAAGGGATAAGTTTTCTAAGATGAGAAGAGTGTGACTGTGTTCCATAGGCCAAGGACACAGAAAACAGGTTAACGTGGGAAGCAAGAATTCAAGCAGGAAGCAGGAGGAGGAGAGGCCAAGAGAATGATAAAAATGAAAGGCAGGTGCAGTTGAATCAGGGCATTTGTCCCTGGAGTGAGAGAGCTGGAGCCAAGTTAACCCCTGGGTCCGTCCCCACCCCCACTCACTCTGAGGCCACAAAGGCATGCTCCTTGATAGTATGCAGGACATCTGAGAACTTGATCTTGGTGGTAAGGGTGTGTCCATGGTAAATGACTGGCATTCCATCCGGGCCATCCCAGCAGTCCACTAGGGAGCAACAACACCAAGGTCAAGCGTGCAGGCCTCCCACCTTCCCTCCTCCAGCCCCCGGCCCCCACGCACATTCAATGCAGCGACAGCCCATCCGCAGGCAACGAGCATAGGCTTCCAGGGAGGACTCACTGGAGAACTGATCCCCAGTCAAGTACCTGGATAGGCAGGGAGAGGAAGGTATGAGCAGGTGGGCCCTTCTCCCTCTTGAGAAGGGACTGGGTGGGGCCAAAGCAGCCACACTCACGTGTTGTGCGAGGAGGAAATCCAGTAGTGAGAGAGAGGGTTGTTCATAGTGTCTGGGCACACTACATCCAGTTGCGAATTCCACACACTGTTCTCTTTGGAGAAGAGGAAGGTGACAAACTGTCCAGCAACAAATGTGGAAGGAAAGAGAAAGTGAGCCTCTGCCTTGCTCCACCTAGGATCAGGGAAGGGGGTGCTGGAGGGAGTGCTCTATCTCAACTGAGGTGGGCAAGGTGGACAGTAGGTAGGAAGAAGGTGGCATCCCTAAGGAGGGTCTAGCTCCTGGGACCCCAGTGAGACTCTGGTCATCCCCACCCATTCTTTGACAGAAAAGGTAAGGCTCACCTCATCCAGGAAGAAGTATGGCTCCTCTATCTCTCGCAAGGGGTCTCGGAGGAAGCTGAGCATGAACTCCTGCACCTGTAGCCGGTCGACAGCCCACAGCTCCTGATGGGGTGGGGAGGGCAAGGGCATGAGAGAAGCCTCCATCAGTGATGAGCCCTGCCTCCCAATAATCTGAAACCCTGCCTCAGCGCCAGTCTAGCCATACCCCCTGGTAGTCGAGGAGGAACTGCTGAAACTCAGGAAGGGACACTCGGCAAAGCTCCGGACGCTCCCCAGCCCTACAGGGAGAGAAGGTAAGTGCCCCTTGGAAGGAAGAACCCAACTTCCAGAATGGATCAGAAGGGGCAACAAGGGGCCCCTTGGAAGGAAGAACCCAACTTCCAGAATGGATCAGCATGGCTCATCACTCCCAATGCCTCCCACATGGGTCAAGAATCACCCAGGAGAGAGATGAAGGGAGACCCAGGGGAGAACCAAACCAAACCTCAGGGCACTGGCTTCCAAGAAGGGGAGGTCCATCTGCAGGAAACAGAACCTGGTCAGGGCGAGAGCCCCAGAAGGCCATGTGGGAAAGGGGCTCTCAGGAAGAGAGGCTGGGCAGCACAAGGGCAGGCTTCAAGAGGAGAAGAACTGGAGAAATGGCACCCAAAAGCCCCCAAGCAGGGCAGCAGGGCTGAGGCAGGCAGGGCTGGGGGTAGGTGAAGGAGCAGGGGCAGGGCCAGGGGAGGGCAGGTGGCTCATGCACCGTCTTCTGGGCGCTGTACATGAGGCTGCGGTACAGCTGTGCAAACTGCCCATAGGTGATGTCCCCGCTGCGCTGCTCCAGGTCCTGCATGGTACAGAGCAGGACTATCAGTCAGGCTCCCTGGCCGAGGGGTTGGTGGTCTCCCCTGCCCCCCACTGCAGACAGCCCCTAGGAGCCCTTACCGTCAGCCGCTCTCGGAGGAAGCGCATGTTGGGGACCCGGTAGTTGACCTGGGACAGCATGTTTTTCAGATCCTTGGCTGATATACTGAGAAAACAGAAACATCCTCAGTGGCCTCATCCAGCTTCTCATGACCCTGACCTGTGGGCTGAGCCCACCTGGGGCTGGACAGGAATATAGTATTCTGGGAACCTGGAGTCCTGAGGGCAAGACTGGATCAGAACCCATGGTGTCCAAGGGGAAGTCCCTTCATTTCTCTGGACCTCAGGTTCCTCATCTGACTAGAGAAAAACCTGTGATTCTGGCAAGAAGGAAGTGATCAGGCTCAGTAAAGCCTGTCAGGCATGGTAGGAGGCAAAAGTACTTTCTAGGTCTCCCCTCCCACCAGCCCTGCTCAGGCCTGTGACTCAAACCCTCCAAGGTGGCAGTTGGCCCATCCAGGACAGAAAACAGTGCTCACTCATAAATTCCCTGTGGGGGGCAGCTCAGCATTGGATTCCCCACCTGCTGCCCACTGGAATGCTGGGAGTTTGGTCCTCAGAACCCACTGTCTTCCACCCCTGTCAGCACCTAATGCCACAGTACAAGGCATACCACAACGCAAGGGGATGGGGAAGTAAGAGGGATGGGTGTGCTCAGTCAAATACAACTGCTGGGCAATCCTCTGGAGCCAGACAGGGTACTAGCTCCAGGAAAGAAACACAGAGAACAAGTATCCCTGCTCTCAAGGGGTGTTCTGCCCAGGATGTGGGGCTAGGGGATACTGTTGGACCTGGCAACAGGACAGACAAGATGGGAAAAAGGAGGCTTTCTCTCCTGGAAGGTGGTGTCAGGGAGGGTGGGTACACCTTCCCCAGGCACCAAGAGACCGGTGGGAGGCACCAATGTTCCCTGAGGGAACTCAGCTCTGCACTGAGTGGTCAAGCACTACTGTGGGAGTGTTCTCTTGCACAGTTCCCCTCTGCTCTGACCCTCAGTCACCCAGGAGAGAGGTACTGTCAGGGTCCATGTTTTCCAGTAAGAAAACAGAGGACTCCTGATCCCAACTGCCTGCATCACCAACCTTGCCCTCGGTGGATGGACAGCTTGTTACTTCTCCTGCCACAACACATCTCGCATCTGCTTACCTCTCCAGCTGCTGCTGTCTCTGTAGCCTTCCATAGCAAAGTTCCTTGGCACAGCCATCCTCGTTCCCTTTCCTTCCCTTGAGCCCCCACCACTCTGCTGACACTGTTCTTCCCACCATGTTAAATCCAACAGTCGACTCTCAGTTTTCACCACTCCGTTCTCCCTCAACACTGTCTGGGCTCTCCTCTTACCATGATAGATGCTCCCTGCTTCCCATAATCCCCAATATGGGAGTGGTCTGGGATCAGCCACTGAGCCTCTTCCCTTTTCTTGCTATGCCTGCCCTCAGGTGATCTCACCCAGCCCCACAGCTTGTAGCATAATCCATATACTCCCAAGTTCTTGTCTCCTGCCCCAACTGCTCCCCTAAACCTACCTGCCTACTCAACATTTCTATCTGGACAGCTAACTGGCATCAGAAATCTGGAAACATGCCCCAAACTGAACCCCTGAGCTGCTCTCCAAATGGGCTCCTCCCACAGTCTTCCCATTTCAGGCAACAGCAATCCATTTTCCAGTTGCTCAAGCCAAAGAGCATCTGTACTGTTATCCTCGACTTCTCTCTTTCTCTCATACCCCAAAATCAATGTTAGGAAATTCTTTCTGGCTCTATCTTTGAAATACAATATAGCCAAAATCCAGCCACTTCCTACCATTACCAATTTGATCCAAGCCCTCTCATCTTTCACCTGGAGAAGCAACTCCTAACTGGGCTCTCTGCACAGCAGCCAGAGTGATCCTAAGAAACTCCAAGTCAGGCACGCCACTACTCTCTTCAGAACCCTTCCATGGCTGCTCTTCTCTTTCAGGACAATCAAAAGGACTCACCAAGGTGCAGCACCCGCACTGTCTGGTCTTTGCTCCTCATTCTCTCCTTGGCCCCTCCAGCTGCCACCCCAGGCTCCAGAGCCATGAGCTTCAAGGCACACCTTACACATGACTGACCACCCTGACCCCCACCTCCAGGACACACCCATGATCAGTTCTACACGTCCAATCTGCCCACAATGGCAGGGTACACAGGAGGTCACTGGCTTCTGTCATCAGCTTGCACCAAGGTCACCCAAGGGCTTTGTGCAGAAAGCTACTTGGGTCAGAACTGCCTGCTGCCCCCAGCACCACTGCTCTCAAGGCAGCTGCCCAGAGGCATGGCTGTTCTGCTATCCCTACCCACCCCACTGGGCTAGAGCTACAGCCCAGTACTTACCGATCCTCACGATTCCGATCCACTGAATAGAACTGCTTTCGGAGCCACCTGGAGAGAGAGAAGCCTGAGGTGAGGACCTCTTCTCCATCTAGGAACAGGCCTGAGGAAGAGATCAGCAGGCAGTGTCTGGGCACACAGAGGCCTGTCGTCCCTGCCCCCAGTCCCTCCCAGCCCTAACCCCATCAGGGGTGGTTCTTACCTCTCAATTTGCAGGGGTGTGGCCGCCTGCAATGTATCCTCCATCAGCCACGTTAAGCCCTTGATCCACATGTTCACTTCATCCTCAGATGTGGCTGTGAGCAATGAGAAACAGCTGGGCTGAGGGCACATAAAACCCACTGGGCCAGAAGCCAGTGGGTTTTCCCCTTAACTATCCCCTACTTCCTCTGGTCCCTTGACTCCCACCTTGCAGGCTCAGGGTCTTCAGACGGAATTCCATTCCATAGAGGATAACAAAGCAATGTGACTGGTCTGGCCGGAAAGCAGGGTCTTCTTGATAGCGATCAAAGTCCCGAGAGGTCTTCCCTGGACGGATCTCTTTTATTTCACGAATATCAACTGGGATGGCAGTAAAGAGGTTAAGATTAGGCTGAGGTCTCCCACAATCAACACTAAAGGGAGGGCAGCCTGGTTTCCTCATTTATTCCCATACTCTCCCTCAGGGAGAGACCACAAAAAGAGACCTCTCCTTGCAGGGGCAGAGCCAAGACCACTCACAAGTCACACTGTGTGACAAGAGAGCTGGGCTGTGTCTTAGGACAGATCTCAGCTAAGGGCTGAGAAGTCAGTGAGGGCTATGTAGGAGAAAGGAAGGTCTGTGCAGTGTCCCTTTCCCATCTTTATTCCCTCGCAGAGGCACTTTGACCTGGAAAAGAGCTGGATTCCAGAAGGAGAAATGAGGACCCCAGGCTGTTCATAGGGACCACTTGCTGACACAAAGTACACACAAAGAAAATCATAAAGTCCCAGGGGTAGGGCTGGGGCTGGGTAAGTCAAGATGGGCCTCAGGATCCCTGGGAGGAAAACAGGCTCAGGACCAAAGGACTGGTGCATCCCTGAAATGCCACACCCCTAACGACATCCCCACACAAGTCTTAACAAGAAGACTGGTCAACCCTGAGGCCGTCCAGGTGGAGCAGCCATCTTGGGCCTAACCCACTGCTTTGCCTGGGACCATTTCCTTATCTGAGCTGCCAAAGGGCTCTTGCATGCTCTCTGGCCTTCACAGGGTGCAGTCAGGAAGGTACGCTGGCCTGAATGACAGATGACCCGCCTCTGCCACTAACTTCAGTATTGATGCCATGAGACTAATTTAACTTTTGGTCTCAGTTTTACCATCTATAAAGCCAAGGGCTTAAATGAGATTCTCTGGAAGGGTGGTGGAAAAAACAGGCATGAGCTCTGAGGTGAGACTGCCTGGACTAAAATCTTAGCTCCATCTCACGTTAGCTGTGTGGTTTTAGCAGAGTGGCAACCACTCTGACCCCGCCACTTCATCTATGAAGAGAAGTAACAGACAGCAGCTTCAGGAAGATGTTGGTAAGATCAAAAGTTTTAACAGTTAAAAGCACCCAGCACTCCATGTGGCACATGGAGGGAGCCTACCCAATGGTGACTCCTCCGCTTCCTTACCAAAGTGCTCAGGCTCAAGTCCTGACATGCTCTGCAGCACAGGGAAGCGCTGTCCCTGGCCAGAAGGCAGATGTTTCAGCCCAGAGCTGACTGACTTAAGGAGGATCAGGTCAAAGGGAAGAAGTTGGCTTAGTCAACAGAGATGCCTCTCTGAGCACTCCCTGAGCTTGGGAGCCTCTTAACATGCTCTAAACCCAGACTGGCCTGGAAAATGTAGAGCTGGAGAAGTGCCAGCACTCTGCCTGGCCACCCCCCTATCCCAGGAGCCCCCCAGCCCAAACTGCACACCAATCTGGTTGGAATGTCCTAAGAGGTCCAACTCCCCCAGGCACTCTCCCTTCCTGTCTTGTCCCTGTAGCCACAGCCACAGCTGTCCCACCTGGAACAATGGGCATTACCTCTGGCTCTAATGCTGGTTTCTCCAACACAGTACTACTCATTCTACCTGGGTCCAACTCCTGTACCCTCAGCAAACCCCTCTGGCCTGTCCCAGCTGAGAGTCCTGACTTTCCTGAGGCTGACCTGCCCCTATTTCTCACCAGTCACCATCCTTCCTGAGTCTTCTGACTCTTCATACACCATTGTTCTGACCCCTTCTGCAAGGCTGCCAGCCTAACGAGAACATGCTCCTTCTATGGCCCTCAAAGCTCTTTTGGGGCTCAGTGAGTTACCTCCCAGTTTTTGCCCTCCCATCTTCTCTGCTCCATCCACACTAAGCCAGACCCAGGACAAGAATAGCCAGTGCTTCCTATACCCATTTCATCCTGATCCCTAGCCTGGGAAGGTCCCTCTCCCAGGCTCCACTCTCTTCCACCAAAGGCCCAACTGAGAAAGAAGCTCCTTCCTGCAGTAATCATACTCTTGTTGCCTTGTGCTACTATATGTACGTACATTCCTCACCTCCCTCAGGCTAGGCAGGGCCCCTACTGCTTGCTGAATGAACAAATGAAAAACACAGGTTCATAGGTGGGGGGAGGGACAACAAAATAGGGATGGAATCAAAATGAAGAATTACACTAAGGGGTTGGACATGGTGGCTCATGTCTGTAACCCTAAACATTGGGAGGCCAAGGCAGAAGGATTGTTTGAGGCCAAGAGTTGAAGATCAACCTGGGCAACATAGCAAGACCTCATCTCTATTAAAAATCAAAACAAAAATTAGCCAGGCATGGTGGCACATGCCTGTAGTCCCAGCTACTTAGGAGGCTGAGGTGGAAGGATCACCTGAAGCCAGGAAGTTGAGGCTGTGGTGCGCTGTGATCATGCCACTGCACTCTAGTCTGGATGACACTGAGACGCTACCAGAAAGAAAAGAGGGAAAGAGAAAGAGAGAGGGAAAGAGAAAGAGGGAGGGAGGGAAGAAGGGAACTGGGTCATAAAGACCTAACCTGAGAACACAGAGCTTCCGAGGATGGAAGGAGGAGCTTCCATCAGGGGAAATGGCCAGATGGGAAACTACAGAACCACCACAAACTCTGCCCTTTGAAACAGAAACCAATAAGCTCTTCCGGTGCAGAACTGCTATCATTCCCCTCCCACATCTTTTTGCAAAGGTGAGTGTGGGCGTGTGGGCATGCGCACGTGTATGCACACATACACACACACACACACACACACACACACACACAAAATGGGTACCAGGTGAATTTCCAGCCTGCACTGTGCTCCAGGGCACATATCCAATGAAACCAGTCTGAAGACAGAACAGGCACCCAGGTAGGCACAGAGTAGCTCAAGGCCAGGCTCCAACTCTCCCAAGTTCCCACTGGCCACACCTAGTCCTTTGTACTTTCTGCCATGAGGAGGCACCAGGCAGGCCCCAATGTCCTCCAAGTGCATCAAACCAAGAGCAGGCTGAAAAGGACCTGATAGGAGCCTGAGAAGCTCTACTAAGTTCTTGAAAGCCACATCCTGTGCTACCTCCCAAACTCACCACCCCCATCCTCTTGCCTTCCAGAACAAATACAGCAGGGTACCTTTTCCTGAGAGAGCCAGGGCTGGTTCCCTAGGAAGTGCCATCACAAGAAGAAGACTCCCTGGACATGCCTACTAGCCTCTACCCTGGTTTGGGAGGTTGGGGAGGCTAAGCCAGCTCAGCATGGTCTGGATCAAACCTGCTGTGAGTCATGAAGGGTAGGAAGAGAGACCTTCCAAGAACCTGGGAGTTTGGGAAAGAGAGGACTACTTAGAGGAGTAAGAAAGTTGCACCCTACACCCAGAGACCCATGATCCAGCACTCCTCCCCTACTCAGGCCAGGAGAGAACAATGTTCAGGGTATCACTGGGGAAAAGAAAAGCCAGAAGTACTGAGAGGGTCTTGCTATGTAAAAGGCAGAGGAGCAAGAAGGAGGAACTCTCTGAGGATAAGTGCAGAATTTTAAAAACAAGGGAACCTATGACCAGGTGGCCTGATGTGCAGTATGATGACAAAAGGCCAATCCTCTGGCTCACCCTGACTTGAGAGGGCACAGCCCATCAGAGCTTCAGCATGCTCACTCCTCCAAGCACCAGGTCCCCAGGTCCAAGGCAAAGGCTGCCCATGCTTCAGGAATGGTCCGAGTACTACCCTTCCAAATGTGGCTGTGGCAGACAGTGACAGATAAGCTGCTTGGGGCGGTGAGAGGAAGCCAGTCCCCCTTTCATGTAATCACATACTAACTCTCATGAAGAAATAAAGACTCTTCTTCTTCTTGAGGGGTTTTGAGATAATGAGGGACCACCTTCACCTGCCCAGACTGCATCACATGTCAGCTCTGAGGGCTGAAAACCTTCTCAAGGCCAGGTTGCCTGGTTGCCTAGTAGAATCCTGGGGGCCCTGCTCTACTCCCTGCCCCAGGTAGAGATCTGCCTTTCCCTGCTCTTTCAGGAAGCCAACCTGACTATCCCCTTCCTGAAGGCTGCCAGGCTTACCGAGAAGAATCACACAGCTCTTAAATTCTAGCTGTAAGGCCCTGGCAGTCTCTTGCTCTGCCAGCCTCAGCTTCCCCTTGAGGAAACTAGGATTTCCTCTTACCACACAAGATTGCTGTGAGGGCCCTGCTGGGAAGCACTAGTCCCGGTGAAGACTGGAGAGAAGACACTTGCCTACCTATATGCCTAGTGCTATCAACACTGGGTCTAAAAAGCTGGCAGTAGGGGAAACAAACGTGGCTACCTGCCAGGGTTCCACTGGGGGCAAACCCAAGCCCAGGAGAGGTAAAGGTGGGCCACGAGGAAAAGAATCAAGCAGCCATTTCCCCAGCTCAAAAAACCTGTCCCTGGGTTGAGAAAGAGAAGAGAATTGAGATGATGGTATAAGAACAGCGTCCTCCCCAGTCTCCCTGGCCTGGTCATGTAAGCTCTGATGTTACAAATTCAGGATGGGCCACAGTATGAGGGGAAGTAGGACGCTTGGGACTCTGTGTTCAGATCAGTGTATGCAGACATGCTCTAAATCAGAGGCTGCTTTCTGAGCCTGCCACATGCAGCCTATTCCAGCTGCAGCTCCTCACTTGCAGGCTCATCAACAGTCTGAGGCACCCCCACCACATCACACACAGAGGGTATGAGAATGGGAGACCAACAGACCTGAAATTACAAAGACCAAGTGTCAAATCCTGGCTCTAAGCACACAGCTAAGACCTCAGCAAGTCTGCTATCCTCTCTGGCTCATCACAGATAAGATGAAGACTTCAGCGGGGGTAGACCTGCCACAGATCTTTCACATGTAGGCCCACTACTACACAAAAACACCACAGAGAAGAATCTGCCTTTGCCTGCCCTACTATCCCTAACCTCAGACTGTTTTATGTTTTGGTTTTTTGGCAGAAGGAAACGTGCTTGCTGCCTGGCACCTGGGGCCAGCTCTAAGCATTGAGGCAGAATGCCACAAGACTGAATTTGTAACATCAAAGCTTACATGACAAGGCCACGGAGACTGGGAAGGGCACTGTTCTTTTACCATCATCTCCTTTCTCTTCTCCTCGTTCTCAGCACAAGGAACAGGCTCCTGGCCTGAGACCACAGAGACTAGACACCAGCAGTTATCGAGAGGACAGCATCTGGGCCATGCAGCCCTGGAGAACACTACCTTTTGGACATGCCAATAATGGCCATTGCTTTCCCTTTAAGAAGAGCCTGTTTCCTCATCTGAGCAACATAACTAACTGCAAGCACTCTGAGAGCTGTGAAGCTACAATAGCTCGGCTGAGAACCTGCCTCTACAGGAGAGTAGGCCCCCACACCTGGCACAGCACCCAATCCACTGGGTGGAAAGAGGAGCGGGTGCTGTCCAGGGGACAAGCTAAATGGCTGACAGCCAGTCTGAAGCCTGGGAAAAGAGGAGAGGACAATAACCACAGAGGACCCATCTGTGTGCTTGGCTCCTATGAAGGTAGGGCTGCTTCCTGTCTTGGACTCCTGCTCCCCACCCCCTCCCAGACATCAGGCCAAGCCACAGGCTGGCCACTAGCTCTCCTCCTGCCCAGTGCAGCAGGATAATCACCCTGTCTAGCCACCGCAAGGATGTGCATGAGGGCAGTATCCCTGTTGCCCAAGTAGAGTTCCAGGACAGCAGGGAGCCCAGGGAAGAGAAAGGAAACAGCAAAGGCGGGGCACTAGTCCTTTTTCAGGGCTCTTCAGAGTATGAACAGTGAGCACCAGCCAGTCCTGCCCTGGGGGCTGAAAGGGAGGAAAGGGAGCCCAACCATCAAATCCAAGATCCTAAATTAAACTCAAGTTTCTTAGTCGGAACCTGTGTCCTAGTGTCCCCTGCCCTCAACAAAGCCACTTCCAAACAGCGCTGCAGACAAAGGTCCCCCAAATCTACTGGCCTATTAATCACTCATTAGACAGAAAGGAGAAGTATTAGGAGCAAAAGCTCTGGCAAGGTGGGCAACAGGCATGGTCCCATCTCTCTGAGCCCCATTTTCCTTACCTACAAAAGGGATCACCATTCCTGGCACCTCCTTCATTGAGCTACTGTGAGATGCCAATAAGGCAAGTGACACAAAAGTGATCTTATTAGAAAGGGATAGGAAGACATACTAAAAATTAAAACCCGCAAATGATAAAGATATGGTCAAGAAAACAACAACAACCACAAACAAACAGATGGAAATGGCACACATCCCAAATTTCTGGACATCAAACATGGTTTCATTGAAATGTTTCCTTTAAGAGAGGGTTTTCGAGGGAGGGAGGGACGGACACGGACACACACACACACACACACACACACACGAGACTGTTTTCCCTTTATAAAGTGCATAGGTTAACTGGTGTAAATAGCAGGAAAACTATCTATTTAAGAATGTATGATATAAACAAAATTTGTAACTTAAAAAATTGCAACTCATGATAAACATGAAAGAGCTTGAAAGAGGTACATGAATATAACCAGGACAGGTCCCTCCCCTTCTGGAGATTTTCACTGCCCCCACCTGTGGGCTGTGGACCCCAAGCTCCCTCTAGGCCTATGTGCCCTGCCCTGCAGAGGGCACTAGAGGAAGTGGGAAAGTTCAGACCTCCTCAAAAGGTGTCCAAGTTCCATTAACACAACACAGACTCTAGACCACATCTTCCCACACTCCTTCCTCTCTCAGTCTTTGCACACATCACTCCCACCTTCTCACATAAGTCCCCACCAGACTCAGTCCGTGGCATACTGGATGCCCTCCCATCTGCTGTGTGTCACCGCTCATCACATCTGCTTGTGCTTCCTAGTGTCTAGGCCACTGGCCTATGAGTTCCACCAAGGAAGGTGACATTTGACTCTTCTCTCCATTCCCCACCAGTCCAACACTTACCCAGGTCCTGGGAAGGCCTCAAAATGTTTACAGAGAGCTTAAGAGCAGGAGGGAACAACACATAGGAGTTAGACTCCAGTACTAATTATGTAACAGAGGCAGTAAAGACCACAAATGCTCAAAGACAGTATCAAAGATGGCTTCCTGGAAGAGGGTGCACTGGGGCCACAGAGGCTGAGGAGCTACAACAAATACATAAATGCAGTGGTCAGCAGGGTGATAACAGGGACAGAAAAAGGATGAGACACAACTGGGGGCAACGTCTAGAAACACGGAGGAGTCCCTACACAAAGGTTCCTGCAGCCAGTGGGAACCAGGGGATGCTAACAGAGCTTTGGGAAAAACAGAACCGTAAAAGAGGTAGGGCTCTCTGACCACCCATGCCCTGCTGGGCCCTAAGCCAACACCATGAGGAGATTCAGGAGAGTGGGTCCCAGAGGTTAGGAGAGGTGTGCAGATCTTCCTTGAAATGATTTCTCATCAATCACCACCTCCATGCAGCGTGCAACAAACAGATAAACCTCTTCCAGTCCCCAACCCTCTCCCCCATCACCCTCCAAAGAAACTACAGCACCTGGGCGAATGTTCATGGAGCTAAGCCTTCTCCCCCAGAGGATGCTGAGAGAAGGACAAAGGAAGCTTTGAAGGGATGCGACTGCCATCTGGCCCACTTCTGACCCCATACCTGGGTTACCCCTCCCCAGGTTCCCTGCACAGCTTCCTGTGGGGTGTGGCAGGCACTGTACTGCAGATCCTCTAGAAATACCCAGCTTTAGCAGGGTTTTCAAAGCTCCGAAAGAAAAGGAAGGAGGTGGCCGAAGAGGACACAGAGCAAACCTGGGAAGGAACATGAAGTAGCAGTAGCCAGGCCACATGACAGCCAGCAGTTCCCAAGCTGGCTGCCTATGCCCAAAGCCTAGAGAAGGCGTGGACTTTTCTCTCTCCCATTCCTCTCTCCTGAGGCTGTAACATTCCCCCTTTACCTTCCAAAAGAAACATACATATGCGCCAGGCTCGGTGGCTCAGCCTGTAATCCCAGCACTTTGCGAGACTGAGGCAAGTGGATTGCCTGAGCCCGTGGGTTCGAGACCCACCTGGGCAACTTGGCGAGACCTTGTGTCTGCAATAAACTAAAAAAATTAGCCAGGCGTGGTAGTGCACGCCTGTAGTTCTAGCTACTTAGAAGGCTGAGGTGGAAGGATCGCCGGAGCCCAGCAGGTCGAAGCTGCGGTGGCCGGGAGCGTGCCGCTACACTCCAGTCTGGGTGACAGAGTGAGGACTCCAATTAAAAAAAAGAAAAAAGAAACATACAAATGGGATGGGGAGGTTTCCCTGAGTACACCCCAGCTCTCATCAGAGGAAGGCAAAAGCAGAGGGGTGGCTAGCTAGCCACATCCATTTTATAGATGAGGACCCAGACTCAGGGTTCCAGGGTAACACGGCAAAGGGAAGGCAATAATGGAACTTACGCTCCTTCCCGTGGTAGTTGCCTTCAAACCACACCAACAGTGAGAGGACCAGCAGCCCCTTCCCAAGACACACAGAGGGAAGACATGGACAAACCATGGAGTCTAGGTTATACCCACAATAACAGAGCTCAGTGTCTGTTTCCCCAAACATCTAAACAAGAAGAGCAGTGGGGCCTGTCTAGGCACCCGGCCCCTCTCTCACCTTAGCAGACAGGAAGAGGTCATTCAGACAGCTGGATGAAGGTCTGTGGGATACCCCTACACAGCACCCTGTACTGCTACAAAGCGATTGGTTCAGATCACAGCTGTACAGGACCCTCACTAATACACTAGTATCCCTACAGTCTAGATTCTAGATGAATTTCCTTTCTGGAACATTGAGGAAATGGAGGACTTAAAGAGTCTTGTCATGGTCCCTGGTGATTCGTGGCAGAACTAGGGCCCTCTGCAGTGTGCTCACAGTAGTTGCAATCCCCGACATTGGGTATAAAGAAAAAAGCAGGGCAGCTACAGTAAACCTTCAGCTAAGATTAATCAAGCAGCCCTCTTCCCAAGGATGCTAGATTAATCTTAGCTGCTTCAGAGGTGGGAAAAGTATGCATAGGCCCCAGTGGAAAGAAAGGAAAGAAGGCCCCACCCCAGAGAACCCAAAGCTGGGAGAGTGCTCAGCAGTCATCTATTAGGTTTCTTTATTCATTCCATCATCTGACCAAACATTTACTAGGCTTCTATCTACTCCATGTCAGGCCCTGGGTTGTGGCATAGGGAAACAGAGATCAATAGGCATCTGAGTTCCTGCCTTTGAGAAAACCCCTGCTTGATGGAGGAAACAGATGGGGAAGCAGATAACTATGAGGTCATGCAAAGAGTGGAACAACAGGGAGATGTCTGTGGGGCTGAGAATGTGCAAAGAAAGCCTCAGAGTGCTCTGCAGAAGGCAGGTCTGGAGGGCTGACCTGTGCATGTTGGGCAGAGGGGCATCAGTGCAGGAGTCTGGAATGTTCTGGAAACTGGCAGTTCAGAGTATCATGGATGAACGGAGAGGGAAGATGGGCCTATAGTAGCCTTGACTGCCACAGTAGGGGAAAGCTGTAGCAGGGAAAGGTGGCTTTCCCCAAGTTTCCCACCTGAACCCAGAGACTCCCCAGGCAGCCCATGGGACAGCCTCTGAGTCAGGAGTCCTACATGCTCCAACCTCTGCCTCCCCTGTAGGCTGATACTGTCCAAATTCTTTCCAGATGGCCTGTGTCTGCCAAGATCCTGGCTACAGGAGAGAGGCTGGGGGCCCATCAAGACCACGTCCCAGGGATGTCTAGGATCTCAAAAGGTCTCCCAAAGTATATTCAGACCACTTGGAGAACCAGAGTACTGGGTTTAAGTCACTTTTCTATGGTCCACTTTCCTGGTCCCTTGACAGAAATCAACACAATTGATTATGTCCTCCCTCCTGCTTGAAGCCCTGCCTTTGATTTCTCCTGCACCACCTCACCTAGTTTTCCTGCTTCTTTGTGAGCTGCAGACCTATTTTCATGAAACATTGGCTTTGGTCAAGGCTCAGGCCAAGATCTACTCCTCTTCTGATGCTCTGCCTTCTCCCTCATCAATGTCAGTCATGGCCGCAGCTTTAATTACATCCTATGTACAGATAATTCACAAATGCATCTCTAGCCCAATCCTCTTCTCTTAAGCTTCAGATTCTTCACTCCAGTTGTCTACCTGCTATCCCCACAGTTCATCTCAAAAACACCTGAAAGGAGCCTATGGCCATACCACTCTGAACACGCCCAATTTCATCTGATCTCGGAAGCTAAGCAGGGTTGGGCCCGGTTAGTACTTGGATGGGAAAAACACATGAAAGGCAACCACTCAAAACCAAACACTGTCATCTCTCACCAAAACCCAGTCAGGCCTGTTGCTGTAGCCCTTTGGGTCAGCTAAAAGCATCATCATAAAACAGCTGCACAAATTACAAACCTCAGAATGATCCTTTTCTCTCACCACCCTCCAATCCAACCCTCTACCAAGTCCTATTGGTTTTATTTATCCTTCAAAATTAATCATATTTACTGAGCACCTATGAGGGACATTATGCTAGGTACATAAGTACCCCAAGGGGCTTGAATATGGAAGAATCAGATATGCATATTATGCTAGATAGATTATGTCAAACAGAGTCCACAGACAAATACTATGAGAAGCTGAGAAGCACAGTGAATGAAGCAGTAACTTCTGCTGGGTAGGAAGAGAAGAACAACAGTGGCACCTGGCATCCTATCACTCATTTCTTGCATATTAACTCTGCATAGACATTGTACAAAGCTCTTGATAAAAAATGACTTACAAGGATGAAAATTGCCTTACATTTCATCCTTACAAATAACACTGTGAAGTCGGTATTAAGGTCCCTATTTCCCAAGTGAGGAACCTGAAAACAAAAAAGCTAACTTACCCAAGGTGACAGTTGGTAAGTAGCAGAGTCAAGACTGCCTGCGCCCTAGACTTGTGTTCTGTACTGCACCTCAGGATCCCTGTCGAAAGTGGCAAAGTAGGGCCAGCAAAAACACAGGAGAGATGGGGTGGACTCCAGGCTGCATTGGTCACTGCTGCTTCATAGTACTCATCACAGTAACTGTATGTGTACTTTAAAGTTGTCTGACTGTCTTCACTAGAGCACAAACTTCTTGAGGGCATGGAACATGTCTGTGATGTTTAATGCCCTGTGCCACTTCATAAGGATTTGCGGCAAAAAATAAAACAAAACAAAACAAAACAATGAAAGAGTCACTGCTGCCCAAACTGCACCCATTCACTAGATAAGTGAGGCCCTACTTACCACCGTCCAAGACATCTGCAAAATTCTCTTGCTGCCCTGTCTTTGCAGAGCCCTCCCACAAAGGAGAGGAAGTTGAATGGGTTAGTAGAAGTAAGAAAAATCTGGGGTCTCCCTCCCACAAGGAAATAACAGCGGCGGCGGGGGGGAGGGGGCCGGTTGGATCAGAGCGACAGGGGCTGAAGGGAGGTCAAGTGGGAGAGGGAGAGTAGAGCTTTCCTTTGTGGAACTCCTGAGCCCCGTGGCATCTTATCAGCCCTAGCTTCCGCCTCTTCAGTTTCCGCGTTACTGCCACCCCTTGGGAATGAATGTGGGACCAGTCCTTTAATCCCCAACACAGATAAGCCTTGGCTATGGAGCTGGAGACGTTCTAAATAGCAAAGGGAAGGCCTCAGGTCAGAAGCCTGCTTGCTCAGATGCCCTCCTTTGGGAGACTCCACTAGACTCACCCATTTTAGAGATGCTTAGCCCAGCTTCTCCACAGCATCTGGCCACACTCCCTTTAGGCCATGCCAGTCCAAGCCAAGCCACTCTCTGTCCCCTTTTTGCATCCTGGGAAGCAAGCCCCAGTGAGTGATCTAGTCTCTGACCTCACCTGACACCTCACTCACTGCTTGCCCTGAGAGCCCAGCTGATTCTTTGAAATCACCTCCCCTACTGAGAGAGACATCTACCTTGGGATTTCCTCCTCCTGATTTCAATTCCTAGTTCTGCCTGCTTATGACAGCTTCTGGCTCCACCCCCCACTAGCACACATCCTTGCCTGGAACTTCAGTTCTCAGGCCAAGAACCAGGACATCCTCTTGGGAGTAGTCTGGCACCAGGCATTCTGTTCTTCCTTGAGAGAATGCTCTGTGTTTCACTATTGGCCCCAATGGGGTCAGCAAAATTCCTGACAAAGTGACACATATCACTTTTTCTAACCTCCTTGGTAGATATGCTAAGAGCTCCCAAGAAAGGCCACAATCCCAGTTAGGACTGACAAACTAGGACTCAACTACTGTTGTGGGTGGAGGAAATTACTGGGGAAGGAAGAGGAGAGCTGCCTCCAAACAGCTGGAAGACTATCAGGCAGAACAGGAAGACCATCAGGAGGGTCTGCAGAGCCTCAGACAGGGATTATAACCCCCTGCTCCCACCACTAAGGCAACTGAGCTGTGTCCCCTAACTGACCTCCTGCTCCCAAGTAGGCTGAGAAACCAGTGGAACCTGTGGCCAACTGGGGCCCGCCTCCCCTCCTTCCTAGGGTTAGTCACCCTATGAAGTGAGGCCCACACTCTCTGGGCCTCAGGAAGAAATCACTAAATCCCATGGGGTTAGAATTCCCCCACCACACACACACACACACACCCACACAGCCAGAACCCAGTGCGGTCAATACTCCTACTCCTACCACAGGCAAGGCCAAGTCAAGGACATTGTGACCTTGGAGCATAGCCTCAACAATCATTTCCCATAGGACTTTTCAACTCAGTCATATCCCCACGTGTCTGAGAAAACAGGAAGCCAACCCCAAAGTAAACTGACCACCTTTACCTGGGAAAAAGTAGACTGCACACAAACAAGTGGTCAAATTTGTCAAGGCCTGAAGCTTCAGTCAAACCACCCGCTCTCCACTGTGCCCACGTCTTGATGCCTCACTCTCAAGCACCTCACAGCCTTTGTAAAGATTCTCTACTCAACACCAGTGTGCTAGCTGGTGGAAGAGACCCCAAGGAGCAGGATGGGTTGTTACAGAGAGACAGCCGATTCTGTCTGAGTCCTCAGGCTAGCCTACAGGTACGTTAGGCACAGCTGTCTCCTTGCCAGCCCTGGGCTTTAATGGTTCTCTATATGTTTCAGATCACAAGTTTCCCAGAATCAAGAGTTGGATCACCTCCTTTTCTTGCTTCCTAATTCTAGCCTCCTATGTGCCAGGACTGGGCTTAGTAAAAAAGATGCCAATCGTCTGTGGAGAAAGCTCCACCCCATTTACTCTGCATCCTGAGTCTTGCTGAAGCCAGGGCCCCTGGCCAACATCAGGAAGGGCCAGGGCCGGAAGGAAGCAGCAGAGCCTATACACAAAGCCTACATGTGAGCTATAAAAAGAAGTCCCTCCTTGCTTCCCCCAGGATGGGCCCAGTTCCTAGGAGGTGAAGAGTGTAGAGAGAGCTAGGACTTGTGCCTGGGCACACAGCCACTGCAGCCTCTCAAAGGCTAGCCAAGCACCACCTCAAAAGGAACTAGTTTTGCAAGGAGGGGTAGGAGACTATTAAGGGCTGAGCCAGAAATGCAAGTGGAGATTCTCCAAGTCCCATCTCTTGCGACCATAGCCTCTCCTAAAGCAACCAACTCCACTGTACCCAGTGCCTCTTTTCCCAACTCCAGAATATTCAGGGACTAACCCCTTCTCACACTTCTTCCCCTACTCTCTGAGGGCTGAGAGCACTTTCTAGAGTCCTCCAGGTGCCCATATTCCCCCTCCCTCTGGAGACCCCAGTACACCCAGCGGCCATGATAAGAGGTAGTAAAAGGCTCAACTTCTGGGGTGACAGCAGGATGCTGTGACCACAACAGACTAGGCTCATAGAGGAGCTCAAGTAGGGGCATGTGTGTTGGGGTTACGGCAGGAAGATGACAATTAGGCAAGAGTCTCAAAGCCTGCACACAAAAATCTTATTTCAAAGATCCTAGCCAGCGCAGTCTCTTTAGTCACATGGGTAGTAGTATACTCTATCACAACAGCAGAGCCACACTCACCACACTCATCCCCATATCACAGAAATTAATTCCTGCTCAACCTCCATACTCCAAATTCCTCTCCAGTCTAGTTAGTTGCCAAGAGGCCTGACCTAGGGCCACTCTCCAGGAACAGTGATGTAGCTTAAGATGGGCATGCACATGTGGCAGACAGTGAACCTTTGTCGCTGTCAGTCACTGATACTTGGGTGTCATCTGCTATCACAGCATACCCTCATCTATCATGACAGAGCAGCCTCATGCATGTTTCTTTCACAGGACTCAACAACCCCTGTAATTATTGTATTTTTCTGGCTGTTTGTGTCCTTTCTGGCTGTATCTATTCTAACCTTATGCTCACTACTGGACTCCACAGTGCTTGGCACAGTTAGTAAATGCCAGAGTCCAAAGCCAGGGAAGCACAAATTGGTCTTGCTTGTTCAGCAAACCCCTGAGCCCAAGAAAGCTAGTTTTTTGTTTTTTAAGGAGAGGAGCTATGGTGAGACAGAACACAAACCAGGCTTAAGATCTACTGCCACCTTGAACAAGTCAGAGGCTGGCGCAATCATGTCCAGCTCAGCATGCCTGACACACAGAAACTAGGCCCACTTGAGAGAAATGAAGAAACACATGAATGAATGCATGCTCTTGAGTCTGTCATAGGGAATCCTGCAGAGGTCCTTTTTGGAGAGCCTGGGACATGGAACCTCAGGTTTCCAAGTTTTCTGCAGAGACTTAGGTGGAACTGTCGCCTGAACCAGTAAGAACAAGTCAAGAGAGTAAGGCTCTTTCTGTGCCCTGCCCTCATCAATTTCTACCTTCAGGCCTTGTAGGAGTATGGGAAAGGTCTGGGTAGGCCAGGCATCTCCATGGGTGTACCCTGGCAAGAATGGGAGCAAGAAAGGCTCTGAAATGGGCTCAGTCAAGATTGTCCAGAGAGAAGCCTGGGCTAATCAAACACATGTGGCCAGAGGGCAGAAAAGAGATCAGATATCCCTATACCTAAAAACAAAAACAAAAAAAAACCTCTGGTCCTATAGAACAATCTATCTTACTGTCATTTCCTCCAGAGTGGGAAAACAAACAGAACACTATAGCAGGAATCAGAAATCCCAGGCTCTGCCACCAACTTACTATGTGACCTTACCCTCAGGGCCTTGGTTTCCTCAAGAGATAATTCCTGCCCTCCCCAGACTCATGAAGCTGTTGTAAAGCTCAAACAATATAATGGATAAGAAAATGCTCCATGAACTCCCAATGTACTATTCAAATTCCAAGTTTTTTTGATGCCCCAGACCTTTGTGTACAGACTCAGGGAAGGAACAAAGAAAACAGGTGAAAAACAGACTCCTAGCCTAGGTTGTTAGAGCAGCTACTTGTAGCCCTGTTAGGTGGTGGAAAGAACTAGCACTCTCTAGTTAACCAAGGTAAGACTAAAGAAGTGAGTGCTTATTAAGTGTCCACTAAGTGCCAAATGTTGTGCTGGGCACTTTTTACATAAAATCTCTTACTCTCAATACAATCTCCTTTATTACTAATACACAGCTCTGTGAGGAGAAATTACATTTGCAGCTAAAGATCAGTTTCAGATAGGGAAAGGTAACTTGCCCAAGGTCAGAGGAAAAGCTGAGACTTGAATCCACATCTGACCAGCTCTAGCCACAAATCTCCAGTCACTACAGCTCAGTTACCAACAAGGTGGGACTATATGGCCAACAGCTGCCTGAGGCCACTGCCCTCCCCACTCAAGGCTCTGCCTTGAGTCTTGCCATGTTGTTCTCAGAGAGTCTTCTCAGGGAAGCACTGGTCCCATGCTCCTTCGAACATAAGCACTCTACAACAGAACATTCTCCAATTCCACACCCATATCTCCTAGGACTCGCCTCAAAGTCTTCAATGACTTCTCCATTCTAAGAGGAGGAGAGAGGAGGAAAAAATCAGTCTCCTAATATCAGGCCTTGATATCAGGGAGGCCCTTGCGACTTCAGGCCTCACTTCTTCCTTCCATCTGTGGCCTCCTTGAAGCCACATCCCACAGGAAAGGGCAAAGAGTGAAATCTGTGCGTTAAGGGTGACTTCAGCACACCGAGGTATGGCATTTAGAGCACCTCCTGGAAGATGGAGTCTTCTCACCAATGTGTCCAGAACCCATTTCTCTGGGTTAGGCACTTAGAAATAGGACAATATCATATCTTCATCCCATGGAAGGGGCTATCACCCAAAGCAGTTACTTCCAGACAACTACCCTGTATCCCTGCAAAAACCAGCGGCAGGAAAGAGTATTGACAACAGAGGGATTTCTGAAAGCTGCAAGAGAGAATAGGTGAGCCTCTCTGCCTCCAAATCAGTGGGGTTGGTGGCCAGGCACCCCGCTAAGACACAGATGTATTCGCTCTCCTCCCACCATGTCCTCCTGGGAACTTAACCCTCATCTCCCTCCAGTCCGAGCCCCTAACTAGTAAGCACTTCCACCATGCCACATTCAATGCTAAGCACTTTACATGGATCCGTATCAAATCCTCACAAAAACCTTATGAAATAAATGCTATTTGTTACTACCCCTGCTTTTATAGATGAAGAGACCAGAGAGTAAAGTCACATGTCAAGGTCACAAAGCAAGTAAAATGCACAACAGGATTTTAATCCAGGCAGTCTGGGTTGAGAGTCCAAATGCTTAACTATCAAGCCCCATCCCTCACTCCTCAGGACTCAGTCCTTCTCCCCTCTACCACCATGACATCACCCTGCCTCAGCAAGCAGGTCTTGTTTGGGCCCTGCAAACTGCAGTAGTTCACTGGTTTCCCTCCCCAACATCTACCTGACAAACCACTGCTGTCATGGTCTCCCAAACAGAGACAGATCATTCCCACTGCTGCCTCTGCTGACTCCCTCTGCCTACAGAACAGAGTGTAACCTGCGGAGCATTGCACACCAGGGTCCTACCTAAGCTGCCCCCAACCATTACCAGCCTTATTTCTACCATACCAAGTCCATTCTGATCCCTGCAAGGAGCAATCTCCAGTGTCTCAGCCTTGGCACAGGAAAGCACTGCAATTATTTGAGGCCCACCTCAAAGGTCACTTCTGTGATACCTTCTTCACTCTCCTCTGCACTCACAGACCTCTTGGTATAGTCCTTTATTACAGTGCACAATACTCAGGGTTATAATCACGTGTTTCCAAGTGTGTCTCTTCCAAGAGATCCTCATTGGTACAGAATATGTCTTACTCATCTTTTGAACCCTGAGTACCCAGCACTTGGCAAGCGGGAGGTGTTCAAGTAATAGTAATTGAACAAATAAATGCCCCTCATTCCAAGAGGCTACCCAAAGCAAAGCTAGTGGCCAAGATCTCTAAATTCCAACACAAGCTGGTGCATCTGAGTACACACACACACAGAGTCCTTGGAGGGGCTGGAAATGCTATGGGTCCCAGGGGTGGGCATGCTCAGCTCCTCCACATCTGGGAACAGATTCTTTTCCTAGGTTCACAGGAAACAGAGACTCCAGCTGGACAGGAGACCTG
This sequence comes from Tarsius wallacei, assembly GCA_963574415.1. NCBI lineage: Eukaryota > Metazoa > Chordata > Mammalia > Primates > Tarsiidae > Tarsius > Tarsius wallacei. The sequence goes on along the minus strand of CAUYQG010139931.1, from coordinate 26,353 downwards.
ACAGGGCTGGCCTGGAAACCCACGTATCAGGGCAAACCTGGGGTGCTGAGGAAGCAATAAGAGGTCTCACTTCCCCTGGAAAAAACTACAGTCAGACAGGAAACACACAGGCAGGGATGGCTAGCCCTGGAGATCCGGACACATGTTCTTGCCCCTTTCCCACTGGGAGTAACCAGCCGGTAACAAAGAAAGCCCTTGATGACACCAGCCTGCCCCCTCTGTAACATGGGCCCTGCCCTCAGAGCAGGCTTCCTGGTTCAGTTCACCCCTCTCTTTACCATTCTGATATCCACAGCCACGGGGTCAAGCCCCAGTCAGCTAATAACAAAACCACTCCTCTAAGCCCACTTGCCTCATCAAGACAGTTAGCTGCTCCCCTCCCATTACCAAAGGTACCACTCAGAAATCACTGGCTGTTTCAGTTTCCCTGAATTGTTTTCCATTTTCATTACCTCCTCAGAAGGCCTGGCATCTAGAAGATTATCTAGTGAAGAATCAGCCAAAGACAAAAGTCCAGTGCTACAAAAGTCCCCACAGACATGCTCAGTTGGTATTCACAGAGTACCTCCACAGAGTCTCCACCTGTGGTTATTTGCCCACAAACACCCTCAACTGGACACCCTTGTTAAACACAGGTCTGTCTAAAACATCTCACCCCAGGAGGCACCAGAATAAAAAGTGTAGAGCCAGAGCCTAAAGAGTGGCACAAAAGCCAAAGAGGGCTTTGCCCTTAATGCCCAAGTCTGAGCACAAAGGTTTCTCCTCACAGAGGAGCTACATGGACCACAAGGAACATGAGCTAAGAGTCTTTTTAGGGGTGCCAATCAGCCACCAGTTGGGGAGCTGGACCCAGTTCAGGCACTGGCACTTAACACCTGGGGCACAAATAACTCTCTATTTCCTCATCCATAAAATGGGTTGGGGCTCCCAACCTCCCCCTGGGGCCCTCGTGAAAGTTAGCCAAGAAAACAGGATGAAACGTCTCTATAGCATTCAGCTGCAAATCTATTCTTGCTTTTTATTCACTTATTTCAGTATATGCAACATAAAAGGCCAAACATCAACCTGGTTCCTGTCACATCATCAGGACAACCAACCTTGTGAGGACCAAAGCACTTCCCCACCCCTCTTTTAAGCCAAACTACTGCCCTAAAAATCAGCCAGTGCCAGCCCCATTTTACAAGCGGTAAAGCAAGAGGACACAAAGTCAGCAGAGAACAAGGTCTAACGTGGGTGCTGTGCACACTCACTGAACCACAGTCTCTCCCTCAGGCCCACTGACATCCTGAAAGTAGCACAGTGTCTGTCTCTCTTTGGCCAAGCTTCAGGCACTGAGTGACACCCTGGCATGGTTGGCAGGAAAGGTCCAGACACCTGAGGCATTTGGGCAAGAGGCCAGAGAGCAGGAAACCCAGTCCAACCTTCCTCAGAGTGAAGGGATCAGAACCCACCAACAAAGTGGATGAGCTCATGAATGGGAAGCAATGGGGCAGTGCTTCCGTGGGAGGCTCTTTCTGCAAGCTCTGAACTTCACACAAGTGCCTATCAGTCTTTTTACTCAGGCTCCTTCAATCTGGGCCCCCAAAATCAAAGGGCCAGGGCCCCTTATATCCTCTGCCTACTCTCCAGGCCTCTCAAACCCCAGCTAACTGATGAGATCACTGAATGTGTATCCCTTTGACTGACTCACCCTTGGGATTGGAGTGATCAGGTCCTGTGCATCCCTGCCTCCATCCCCCAAAGACCTGAGACACCATGAACTAGTTCATTGTCTCTCCACACCCCTCTTTTCTGTTCAGGCCCCAACTTACAAAGAAAGTTATACCCAGGAGTCAAATGTGCAAAACTCCAAATACTTTCTCAACAGAAATACTGTTCTACGTGGTGAGTAGGTGGGTGGGTACATGGTTTAGGGCAAAACAAAACAGTTCCCTGCCTTTTTTTTTTTTAAGTAGGAATTTATTGAGAAGACAGGAAAGGTCCCATCACCTGGGAGGGGTCCAAAGGGTTGCCCTCTCTGCCTTTTTCCAAGTAGCAATCTAAGTGAAATGTGATTTTGGTCCCTGTCCTCCCTTGTTGCAACCTTACCCTCTCCTACAGTCACACTTTACCTCCCTCAAGATCCCCCAGTCCAGGGTCTAGAAGGGCAGTCATCGTTTATTATTGTTACTATTATTAATAACAACTCACATTTATTAAGCATTTACAATGTGTAAGGCACTAATAGATGTTTTACATCTATTATCTCATTTAATCCCCAGATCAACCACATAGAGTGGATATATTATTACTCCCATTTTACAGATGAGGAAACCAAGGCTCAGAGAAGGTAGGTAATTGGCCAGAAGACACACAACTAATATATGAGCTTCAAATACGACTCACCGTCCACCACTGTGCTACATTTATTGCCTGCTGGTCATATGTGTGGTTTAAAATGCAGCCTATTATTCAAGAGATCTCTAACTGGCAACCTCTAGCCAGTGTCACTAACTTAGCACAGCACAGGGAGCACCACAAAAGCAAGGAAGGGGACCATGCTTGGAGTCAGATGCCTAGGTGATGCTCCCAGGGTTATCTCAGCTCTTTGCAGTGACTATTCATCCTCCACTTTGGAATCCACAGCCTATTAAATCACTAAAATGTTCTCCAAATGGTTGATAGGGTACTGACAAGGGGCACTGAGGAAAGTAGTTGCCATTTCTAAGCTGAGCAGCTGTATCAGATCTGTGTCAGATCTGGAGTTTGTGTTGAGAATGGCTGCCTCACCACAAGACCTTCCTTCCTATCAATCTCCTCGCCCATCTATAAGCACACACATCATAACCAAGTAGGTTTGTGGGACCCTCCTTTGGGGTGTCACTTCCTGACCCCCCTCCTCCACACAGACCTAGTTCTGAGCCTGGGTCTCTCTAACACCAGTCTTGGGGGTCCTTGCAGGAAGCAACCCACAGTCTGAGGTTGCAGATAAATCATCTCTTCACACTTGGAGGCAGGGAAATGGAGGACAGAGCTGAGTGCCCTTCCGGCCACAGCACAGGCAAGTGCTAACTGGAATGACATTGAAAGATCTAGGGTTTTTCAAAATCCCCCAACTCTTTCCTTCCACCAGAGACCAGAGCAAAAGTAGTCGAGCTCTGGCCTGAGAAGGCAAGGAGGCAGGAAACCAAGAGGAGTCGCTCCCGGCTCCTGCAACCACCCGACACAGGACACAAAGAGCTAGACCCCAAACTGGCTGCAAACTCAGAAAGCCTGACTCCAAGACACTGGAGCAGGCCTTTATGGAGCCAAGCTCCTGGGACCGTGCTTCCAAAGGCAAGAGGAGTCCCTGCCCTGGCTTTAGGTGTCTGCCCACCGACACAGGCCTCCAAAACTCAGCTTCAGGACAAAAGCAGCAGCAAGAAAAAGCAGTCACTGCCTTCTCTTAGGCTCCTTCAAACCAAACAAGACCATCTTCCCTCACCCCAAGAGAAAGATGAACAGGCCCGGCTCTGCTCCAAGACCAGCACTACCCCAACATCTGCCTAAGTTCTACTTAGGGAACCCAAAGGTTCCTTTGCAAATAGGAGCCCAGCCTGGTGGCCCAGAGTTTCACAGACTGTTCTTAAGGAGAAAGAGTGGTGGGCGGTGACCGTCTGGTCTGGCCCCAGGTTCTCGGGCTGGGTGGGGGCCGCTATCTTGGCTCCCCTCGCCGCCGCCACACCACTCCCAGGGGCTAGGGAGCCTGAGGTCTGCCCCGTTGGTGTCCAGCGGGAGAGGATTTTTAGGCCTCAGGGCAAAGCGTCGGCAAAACTCCCCCCAGCTGGGGGAGGGGGGTGTCCTGTCAGGTGACCGAGGACCCGGATGCCCCCCGCCCCCAGTGACCACCAGAGACGAAGCGGGGGTGGGGCCCAGAGGGGTTGGGGAAGGCCCGAAAGTTTGCCCAAGACATTCAGGCGGCGGGCCCGTGAGCTGGGCCGGACTCCCGCCGCCCCCACGCGCAGCAAGCCCGGGGCGGGGAGGGGGTGCACTTACTGGCCCCTTCGATCTTGTCGGCACCGCGGCTCCATGTGATCTGGCGCGTCTCCAGCTTGACCTGGAAGGTCTTCCGCTCGGGCCGCTGCGACTTCTTGGAGTAGAACAAAGTCATGACGGTGCCCACCTCGAGGCTGCGGCAGAGGTGCAGCACCTCGGCGTCCGAGGGTGCGCCGGGCCCGCAGCCATTGGCGCAAGGGGACGCGGCGCCCGCCATGGCTACGGCGCTGGGGGCGGCGGTGGTGCAGGCCTGGAGAACCGGGAACAGGCGGCGGCGGAGACGGCGGCGGGAGCTCTTGGGGCTGCCGGTGAGCGGGACCCGGCGGCGGCGGCTGCGGGCGGACAAGGGGCGGGGCCTGAGCGCGACGGGGAGGAGCGGCCCCGAGGCCCCGCCCCACCCGCGCGCCGGGAACAAAGGCGCCCGCGCGCCCGTGGGGAGTACCCTCGCCTGCCTGCCGCCGCGCCTGCGCCCCGCGCCCCCCGCCACCCAGGGAGGCCGCAGGCAGGGGCGCGGGGCGCAATGGCCGCGGGAGCGCGCGCTGCTCCCGGTCGACCAGCCCGGCCCTCAGACCCGCAGTTTTCTCACACGGCCTCGCACACAAGCTGCCGGCCCCGTCACGCACGGCAGCGCCGCCCACAGGCCGCAAGCCCTGCGGCCGGCCTGTCAGTCAGGCGCACGGGCGCAACCCCCGCGTCCTGGGCACAGCCCGCGCAGCGACCCAGAGGGGATGTAAGGCTGCGGGCGCGTCCCCCGAGCCTGCCCGGCCAAACCCAGTTACCTGGGCGGGCTGCCCAGCGGACGGAGCCAGGCCAAGCCGGGCCGCCTCACACCGGCGGCGGCGGCGGCGGCGGCGACGGCGGCTGCGGCGGCGGGGGCGGGTCTTCCACGCGCCCTCCCCGGGGAGGGGCGGGGGCGGGGCCGCTTGCGGATTGGTCGCAGGCACTGATGGACAGCAGACCTGTGCAGCTCCCTCCCCTAGCTGAGCAGGGCTGGCCCGCAGGCCGCTCTTGCGACTGCAAGACCCACGTCGGTCCCGCCCCTGTGGCCGGAGTGGCCTTCAAGGGTCCCCTCATTCGGAGAGGCCCACCAGGCGTAAACACCTGCAGGACCTTTAGACCTGCGGCCGCACCGCCCAGAGGCCTGACCTGCAGCCTCCAGTGACTTTCGTCTCTGTCTCTCGCATCAGCCGCTGCTCACCCTACCTTCGCGCTCAGCTCCCACGCGGCAGGACTCCGGCCAGATCCCGGGCGCGGGCTCAGGCCCGACCTCACCGCACCCCTCCTGCAAATGTTCTCCTGAACTTTGGCTTTCCCTGCCTTGTTTTCCTCCTCCCTCTGTGACCTCAAATCTGTATCTCCCCTACGCTCCAGACCCCAGCATCCCTACTTAACAGATGGCTCGCTTTCCCTTCCCAAACGGCTCCTTCCAGTCTTAACTTTCTCAGGTCGTGGCACTAACCTCTAAGTTGCTAAGGCCAAAAACCTTGCAGATAACCTCGATTCTTCTCTCTGCCTCATCCTGAAATCATTCCACAGAGGCCTGTTCACTCCACCCGCAAGCACAAGGCTTGCTTACTCACCCAGAGTATTTACTTTCATTTATCTTGCTGGATCTATTTTCCATGCTTTAAATCTTTAAGTCATGATCCCCTCCATCCAGCCCAAAACCTTCCAGGACTTCACATTGCACCTAAAATCTGCGCTTGCTGTTTGACCCGGAGTGTCTGTGTGTGTGGCCCAGCCCCTGCCTGCCTCACAGCTTCATCTCTCACCACTGACCCTTCACTCTCCATTCACCAGCCACAAGGTCTTAACACGGTCTATTTGTGGCTATTGCATAATTCATACTCTTCATTTTTCTGAAGCCATTCTTTAAAATTGCTCCTGCAATCTATCTACCTCTGTCACAGCAGGGGGATACCTACGATCCAGGAGCCTGTCTGGCAGGACAACTTATTGCATTATAGAGGTGAGAGGCCCAGTGGAGCCTACAGCTGATCCCAGAGAAAGAGGCAGGCTTCCTGGGATTTGTGAGACTGTAAGACTAAACTAGTATTTGTGAGTACTGTGCATGTATAAGAGTGTGTGTTGCCAGGCACGGTGGCCCACGCTTGTAATCCTAGCACTTTGGGAGGCCAACATGAGAGGATTGCTTGAGCCCAGGAGTTCGAGACCAGCCTAGGCAACATAGTGAAACCTCATGTCTACAAAAAATACAAAAATTAGCTCAGTGTGATGGCACAGGCCTGTAGTCCCAGCTACTCAGACAGCTGAGCCGGAAGGATCGCCTGAGCCTAGGAGATTGAGGCTATGGTAAGTCATAATCGCGCTACTGCACTCTAGCCTGGGCAACAGAGTGAGACTCTGACTTGACTCCAAAAATAAAAAAGAGCGTATGCAACCCACCCTGTTGGATAGTGACTAGTACAGTGTCTGGTGCTATCTCTGACTTTGTCTTGCTGTAGTGGTAAAATGTGTGTGTGTGTTTTGATTCCCTAATTCCCAAGCGCAGTCCCTAAGAAACTCAGAATTCAGTATGATGTTGAGACACTGTCCTAGAAGGATTCAGCAGCATAAGGAAACATGGGGTAGCTGAGATGGACTGCCACCTAGTGACAGGCCTTTCAAGTGGGAAGAAGGGCATGGTGGCGTGTAGTACCAGCACTTTGGGAGGCCAAGGTAGAAGGAATGCTTGAGTCCAGGAGTTCAAGACCAGCCTGGGAAACATAGTGAGACCACATCTCTACCAAAAAAATCAAAAAATCAGTCAGGCATGGTGCTTGTAGTCCCAGGTCCTCAGGAGGCTGACTAGGTGGATTGCTTGAGCGCAGTAGTTGGAGGCTGCTGTGAGCCATGATTGTGCCATGCACTCCAGCCTGGGTAACAGAGTGAGTCCTTGACTCAAAATAAATAAACAGGGAAATCCCCTCAGGTCGCCTCCCACTGTGGGAGCTTTTCTGTCTTCTCAGTAAATCCTGCTTTCTAAAAATAAATAAATAAATAAGTAAAGTGAGAGGGAAGGAGCTAGGTAGAGTTGACTCAGTGCCTGGCCCTGTGCTGTACAGCTTGCACATGTGGTCGGTCCCACCTGATCTTCATAATTACCCTCTAATCATGTATAGTGGTCCCCAATTTACTGATGAAGAAACGGAGATTCAGAGAAATCCTACAACTTGCCCCAAGGCCACATAACTAATGAGTGGGATTTTGAACCCAAGTCTGCTTGACTCCATGTGTTATGCCTCACGAGAGATTCACTGGCTTAGGTAAGTCTTGGTGGTCAGTAGTTAGTGGACCTAGAGGCTAACTGGCAAATCAGTAAGGGTGAGGGGAGGCATGCCCATGGCTGACCCTGGGCACAGGGAACCCAGCAGAACATGAGTGCTCATAGAGTGTGGCTTGGACTGACTTGGGCTTAAAGCTCTGTGACCCCTGAGGTACTCTGTGCTGGGTGCTGGCAGTATGAATTAGAACAAGAGAGACCCAGTACCAGCTCTTCAGGAATTCACAGACATTAAGCAAACACTCTTATGTAATGACAATTGTGATGAGGGCTGGGAGATAAAATATTAGGGAGACCTACTTAAGATCAGGTTGACATGGAAGACCTCTTTAGCACTCAGCAAAAGCCTGAAGGATGTGAGCAGATGGCCAGGAGAATTATTAAGGGTGGGTTGGAGGAAAGTACTTTCCAAGCGGAGGTAACAGCATGTTCAAAGGCCTTGAGGCCAGGAAGAGGTTGCTGAGTTTAAGGAAAGAGAGAAAGCTGGAGTATTTGAGTGAGGGGGAGCATGGGAGGGATGATGAGGCCAGGAAGGCAGGTGGGGGCTGAATGGGGCCCCTCCCTGACTGTCTGATCTTGTCAGTTTTTCCAGGAGGCACCTTCCTGAGTGCTGCAGCCCTCGTTGAGCTTCCTGTGATGACTCGGGTAGCCTGTGAGCTGTGATGCCCTTTTTAAATCTGTTTTTTTGGTTTTCTGGGAGATTCCCAACATGCAGCCTAAGGTTCCTTACTTTTACTCTTGCCTCCAAGGCTGGACCCCCAAGGGCCCAGGAAATCCCTGCCAACAGGAGTTTGAGTTTTCAGCCTGTTGCCAGGCCTGTCATCAGGGAACAGGACCCATTTCTTCCTGGGTCTTCTGAGCCAGCATCCCAGGCGTCAGGTGCCTCCTTCTGCCAAAGGAGGTTCAGGAAAAACAGGGCGGGCAGAGGGTGTGGTCTGTGTGGGCTTCCTCCAGCTCAGCATATATATGGGTGTGTGGGTGTAACAGGCAATGTGTGCAGCTGTGCTGTCTGGGAGGAGCAGCCCAGCCCCCACATGAGACACACGCCTGTGACATCACCCAGGCTAGCCTTGCTTGGGCCTGTTTCTGTGAACACACTTGCTTCAACATGTCCTGGCCTATACCGTGCCTATGTCTGTGTTTGCAGTCTAGGGGGAGTCCCAACCCAACTGCCCCTCTGGCCCTGTGGGCTTGGCCTCATGGCTGTTTATTTAATAACCATGTAGAACAGTGATTGGCATATAGTAAACATTATATAACTGCTGAATCCACATTGGTTCATTTCCTCTTCATTACAGTCCTATACATACTCTTATTCCCACCTTACAGAAGGAAAAACAGAGGCACAGAAAGATTAAGAGACATGCTCATGGTCACACAACTAATAGGTGGCAGAGAGTCAATGCTGTTTGCTTCCCATGTATGTATGGACACTTATTGTGTTCCTCACTTCCTTCCAAAATACCCCTACCTGATGAGTTTTCTGGTTTTATTTATTTGAAATACTTATCTTGTTCAGTGTTGTCACAGGTCGGGTTCTTTGGGATGCAGACTCTGGGACAGCTTAGTGTGCAGGATATTTGTTAGGGAGTACCTCGGGGTCAGCACTGTGGGAGGGACTGGAAGGAAATGGGAGTGGGCGCAGGGAAAAATTAAACTGCGCTACAGGCCTGATGACAGTCTCAGCCAACCTCCAGTATTCTGTTGTCCAGCACTGGCCTGAAATGGATGTGGACTGTCCTAGGAAGAGTCCGGCCTTGGCCAATGGCCCTCTGCAGCTGAGGTGATTTTCGAGGGGCTGATAACTAAAGTCCTTCCTTGAAGGGGCACATAACTATGCCTACCACAAATGTGTTCTTTTCCAGCCCTTTAAAAAAAAAAAAAGCTTCAAGTACTTAAAAAACAAAGAACAAAAGTATTGTACTACAGAAGTGGGATATGAGATTATAGGAAGGACTATAATATGGTGTATGGGTTATTGTAGCCGCTGCGATTGAGAATCAAATGTGGCTGAGCTTCCTGGTACCCAAAGTAATAACTCTTCTATTGTGATATTAGAAAATCAGTTTCTTGGGGGAGAAAAATTTCCTGAAGTTAAATTATAAAAGAAGTTTCTCGCATAGACACTTATTTGACAGTGGAGAATGTTTTCAATAGATTAATATTAATAGCAAATGCTGATGTGGTTTTCATTTGTTCCTTGCAATTACCTTGAGTGAATATAATAGAGGACATATAGTACAGGTCAGTGAAGCCCCTTCCACATTTGAAGGGAGGCAGATTTATAGTCTTGGAGTGTCTAATTTGATCCATGCATAAAACTTTGTTCTTTTTCCTTATTTTTATTTTTTATTTTTAAATAAATTTTTGTAGAAACTGGTGTCTTGCTATGTGGTTCAAGTTGTTCTCAAACTCCTAACCTCAGGCAGTCCTGTAGCCTCTGCCTTCCCAAGTGCTGGAATTACAGGTATGAGCCATGACACCCAGCCCTGTTTTCTTTAAACATTTGTTTACTTTTAGCTCAGGTTCTTGTGTTAGATGTCTGAGCAGGCCCTCTCTAGGTTGTGAGACAACCTACACCTCAGCACACAGCCTATACTTCCTATGTACTTGTCTCAATGCATCTTGAGTTCCACCCACAACCTGCTGTTTTGGCTTTTGTCCTCTGGCCTCCAAATCTATCTAAGGCTTCAGTTTAGTCATTGGGCATTTCTTAGGTCATGTCTACCTGCTTTCCTCCTCAACTGGGATGCATTTTCCGTCCCTCAAAAGCCTCATGTTTTCTCTCACTTGAGGCAAAAACACATTTGACTCAGCCAGGGACTCTGCTCTCTCCATAGAACTTGCTCCTTCCTGCTGATTGGTGCCCATAGTGGGACCCAGATGTTAAGGCTTTCCAATTGGGCCACAGACCTACCTTATTCTGGGGTGTGGCAAGGATATATTAGTTGCTTCACTGTGATGATGTACAGCAGCTGAAGGAAGAGAAGGGAAAAGCCCTTGCTAGCCACAGGCCCAGGTCAGGACTTACCTGCTTTGTTGTCTCTATCTCTCCTGCTCTCCCTACCTTCCTTCCTCCTTCCCTCGCTATCTCCCTCTCTCTCTTCTCCCCATCCTCCCTCCCTTTCTTCCAGCAAACATCCCTGATGCCTCCTGTAGAGCAGGGATCCCTATACAGTACTGGTCCATGGCCTCTTAGGAACTGGACCACATAGCAGGAGGTGAGCAGCCAGCAAGTGACATCTATGTTTACATTGCTCGTGTTACTGCCTGAGCTCGATATCTGTCAGATCTGTGGCGGCATTAGATTCTCATAAAAGCGCCAACCATACTGAGAATTGCACATGAGGGGTCTTCTAGGTTGCACACTCATTATGAGAATCTAATGCCTGATGATCTGAGGTGGAGCTGAGGTGTGTGTTAGCACTGTCTTCCATCACCTCCAGATGGGACCATCTAGTTGCAGGAAAACAAGCTCAGGACTTCCACTGATTCTGCATTATGATGAGTTGTATAATTATTTCATTATCTATTACAATGTAATAATTAAAAAATGCACAATAAATGTGATGTGCTTGAATCATCCTGAAACCATCCCCCTGACCCCCTAGTCCATGGAAGAATTATCTTCCATGAAACCAGTCCCTGATGCCAAAAAGGTTGGAGACCACAGTTCTAGAGCACAGAGACAGCAGATCTGAATCAGATCACGTTTCCACTCCAGCAATGGGAACAGAAATGCCAACAGACCATGATGATTTAGTATAATGAGGGCCCCTGGAGCACTGAGGAGGGACACCTGGCCTTATCTAGACCTGTTGGTGACTGTGGGGATGGAGCAAAGTAAGAAACATATATGAAGATACAGCTGCTCTAATATAAGGTGGACAGTTGTTTTTATGATAGGGTCACTGGGGCTTTTTTTTCCCTGCAACTAAAATAGAAACGTTTCTAGAGATGCATGATTCAAATGTCCACATATAACAGTTTATTTAGTTACATATACATACTTTAATCACATATTATTTAAAACAATATATTCATGAATATTGATTTCTCCCACTCTATTTCCAGTAATAAGCCATATTCAACTCCTTACATTAATCTTTCATTTCTATGTATTTTTCACCATGAGAGCCACTTTTTGAGCCATCTAATATAATTTCTCAAAGCAATCACTTTCCCTGCCTTCTAAGTTGAGAGACAGCATTAAAAAAAAATCAACTTTGTTGAGGAATAATTTACATATAATAAAATGCACTCATTTTAAGTGTAAAGCTTGAGTTTTGATAATGTATACTCATGTAATCCCCATTCAATCAAGATTTAGAACATTTCCATCACCCCCAAAACTTTCCTGCTGCCCCTTTGCAGTCAATCTCCTTTGCCACCATCTGGCAACCACTGACTTACTTTCTGTCACTACAGATTAGTTTTGACTAGTCTAGAATTTCATTTAAATGGAATCACACTTGTATCTACATTCAGCTTAATGTTATTGAGATTCATTCACGTTGGTATACAGAGAATACTTTGAGTTAGTATGTGATGCTATCACTGGAAATTTTAGCCTAAGCATCACCTTATAGTAAAACATTAAAACATCATCCCCCCCATTTCGCATACACACACACACACACACACACACACACACGTAAATAATCTTATATATATTGAAAAATGGGGAAAATCATTTATATGTATATAAATTTATATCCCATATATATACATGATCTTCATAATCAGTTACTATATTGTTTTAAACATTTTATGAAAAAACCTCAAGTGTCTAAGTGTATAGTATAGTAAACTCCCATCAACAATAATGATTTAGTGTCCACTCATTCCATGCCCAACTCTACCCATTAACCGCTCCCACATCATTTTGATACAAATCTCAACTCAATCATTATCCATTATTTTTTTTTCAAAGGCTTTTAAAAACATACAAGTAGCCATCGAATTTTTAAAAAAATGAACACATTCTTCCTATCTAGTAATCTTTAAGAGGTTTGTTAACAGAGTACTTGAGATTGTGAGGAATAATTACTAAGTCTGTGTTAAATTTCTTTGTCTCCTTGTTTACTGATTTTGTCAGGGGACTACTTACAAGCATCCCAAACTAGCTTGACTGAGGTCATTTCAGGGTAATGTGTTTTCTCCAAAAAGTGCTTTCTGGTTCAAAACAAGTTGAGTGTGTCTCATTATTTGAGGAATTTGTAAGAACTGAAATGTAAGTCAACTCTTTTCTCAGAAGAAAATTTTAAAAAGTTTTTTTTTCTGCAGGGGAAATACTTATGTATGTACTATATGTAGTATTTAGGAGATTTTGGAGTCAGTAATTTACTGGGTGTGGAAATGAAAGAAGAGTGAAGGATGACGGCTACCCTAGTTTCCAGGTGTGAAACGCTGGCCCAACAGGTTTAGGGTGGCAGGTATTGAGCTCAGTTCCAGAGATGCTGAGATGGAGATGTCTGTAGACATCCCCTGCAGAGATGTAGTTGGCAATGTGTGTCTGGAGCTCAGAAAAGGGCTCAAGACTGGAGATAGATAGGAGTCATCATCCTTAGGTGCCAATGAAATCAGCAAGGCTGAATGAGACAAGACATGGCATTTAAGGATCTGATAGAAGAGGTGACAGCAATGGCTTGAGGTGAATAGGAGTAAAACCAGGAGAGGGGCATTGCAAAAACCAGAGAAATGTTTGTAGAAGGGTGTGGTCACAGACTGTATGATCCCATTTTCATGAGATGCCCAGAATACAATTTTATAGAGATTAGTGGAGGCTGGGTGTGGGAATGTGAGTTAATTGTACATGGGCCTGAGGGATTTTACTGGGGGAATGAAAATATGTTCTAAAACTGACTTATGGTGATGGTTGTACCATTCAGTAAGGTTACTAAAAATCACTGTACTCTTGAAACAGTGGAAGGAGTGGGTCAACAGTGTCCAGTGCTGCAAAGAACTTAAGAAAAATGCAGACTAAAGAGCCCGTTTATTGGTTTGGTCACTTAGTCATTGGTGATTGTGGTCAGAGTAAAGGGAAGGAATTAGAGGCACATGGGACAGAAGTGAGCTGGAGTGGGCAGGGGAATCACTGGGTGGTATAGATGACTCATCACAGGTGCTTGTTTGGGACATGGAGAATGAGGGAGGTAGTGGCAGGAAAGGGCTGAGTAAGGGTTGTGAAGTTTTTTGTCTTGTTTTTTAAAGTAGCAGAGGCCTGAGCTCGATTTGAGTTTTTGGCAGGGAGACCGGACAGGGCTTGCTGGCCAGATTTGGAGCAGGGAAGGATGGTAAGGGAGAGAGGCGGCAAGTCAGCACCCAGGTGTGTGGCTTGGGTGGCACGTGGAAGCCATCCTCCTTTGCCTACAGCTGGATTCAGGCATCAGAGAAAGGGCTGTCAGGAGGGAGTTTCTCAAACCCTGCCCCATCTGACCTCTTGGACATGGCTGAAAGCGAGACCCATTGGATTAGGCAAAGGGGTTATGTTTACTTCCAACTCCAGGCTCAAGCATCCTTCAAGGCTCTTTACATCTGGCTCCCACTTACCTGCCCAGCCTCTCACATCCCCAGTGGCCAGGTCAGCTTCCCATTTTCTGGCTTTGTCTCCCAGGCTCCTGCCACTGCCTGGGATACCCCTCCCAGTTGTCTTGTGCAGCATCTAGCTGTAGGCATCTAGAGGTAGGCAGTACTTTCTGCTCATCAGCAAGGTCTTCTGCTTGTATGGCCTCCTCTAACCTGATTTCTAGTGTGGATTGTTTATTCCCTATTTGTGGCAGGTCCTGCCCAGTTTCAGATCTTAAGTCCACTTAATCATCACCTACCTAGGCAGTGTGTCAACTAGGCACTGCAGAGCCTTTCTGTTGTTACTCCCTACATTCAATGGTCCAGCTACCTCAAGACCACAGACTTTAAAAATACCTGGCTGCAGTCTCTTGCTCCAAAGCAATGATGGCTACATAACCCCCTTCATTCCCCAGGCTGAATGCTGCCTCTTTCACTGGCCACTAAAAATACAGGTTACAAGAACCTCCAGGATTCTCTTCTGTAGTCCAGTATTCAAACCCTGCCCCTGGCCCCAGGAATAATAGAGACCATCAAGGAGAGATAGCTCACCTCCTGAAGATACTCATGCTAGCAAGCTAGAGGGCCCAAGGCCCTTCCACTAAGCGACCAGTTCTGAACACTGGCCTTCCTGCTGCCTGCTCCATTTACCTAGAGACCTCATCTTTCATCCTAAATTCCACTTAGCTATAACCTAGGATGAAGAAAAGAAAATTTTCTTGTAGAGACTAGGGTCCCTGAAGCATGGGGGTCAAAGGCCACTCTCAACCAGTCAACACGGGGAGAAGTCCACATTCCACCTGGGAAGAGGCTTTTGGGGTCGTGTTTTAATTGGCTTTATACCCTTAATTCTCCCACCCTGACTGTAAGCTTAGCCACACAAACTCCAAAAAAAACTCCCTTTTGCTTCTGGCTGTTACACAGGGAAAGCTCTCCAAAATATCTGCCTCCCAAATGCCCTTGCTTCATCTTGCTCAATAAACAATACCCTGTTCTTGTGGATTTTCAGCACCTTTCCTTACTTCTGGGGCCTGTCCTTATGTGGACTTTGGATCCTGTTCAACCCACACCTGCAGCAGCAGGATAGATGTGTTTATGTGGACTTTGGATCCTCTTAAGCCCACACCCACTGCAGCAGGACAGATGCACCGCACCCCCTTCCAGGTTAGGCCCCACCTCATCTGCTCTTGGAGAGGAACCCACCCTGCCTATTCAGACTATTACCCACACTAAGTTCCAGTCCCAGAGCCCCAACTCTGGCCAGGGGCCCTTGATAACAAAGAGGCAAACACTTAAGTTTCCGTTAAGTTGTAGGAATTTATTTTAAATAACCTACAGTTGATTAAAAGGGAATTCATGATAAAAATAGAAGATACTTGAGGAAAGATGTGGGAAATGGACTCTGCACACACACTAAACTAACAATGCCTCTAAAACTAATGATTATAGCAAAAAAAGTCTTCACATTAAAATTTTGCTTTTTTATGTTTTTTTCCATTTTTTACACAATTACAAAAGAAAAAAATAAAAGCCCTAAAATCTTGATTATTTTTCCTTTTTTTGGACCAAATACTCATTTTCCTCTAAGTTTATTGACCTGTGGAACTTTTTATACAATAAAATCTTTCAAGTGAAAGACTGAGGTTTAAAAAGAAAACGATGGATATCTTAAAGGGTACAGAGAATGCTCAGAACAAAGGATGATGGGAAAATGGTTTCAGTCACTGATTATTTCATTATCCTTAGACTCACTCGCCCTTCATCCCTCCCCAACCCCACTCTACATGATCTTTAAGATCAAGAAAAAGGTTTAAATATTTTAAAATAATTAAAAACAAATAAAAATTCACATTTAAAAAGGAACACTCAAGTCAGGAAATATTTTCCCATCATGCTTTTCTGTGAACAGGTGTCTGAACCAAAACACTTCCGATGTCACAACTGCTTCAAGTTTAATGAAAATTGATTCCCATGACAATAGAGAGTGACGACTCTTAACAGGTGCGCTGGGTTTTTGTTCTACTTAATTTTTAATTCCTGAAATGGGGGAGAGGGGAGGGAGTTTAGGAATTCATTTCTATTAAAATATAGAAGTTATTGCAAAACCCTAACTGTAAAAACGCACCAATATAATCGGACTTCGCATACAGTAGCTAAGAGAATCCAAACGCTTCAGTGAAACAGTGAATTTGCCTGGCAGAATGCTGACAAATTCCCATCCACTTGGCCTCTTGAAATAAAAACAAAATTCAAAACAAATCATACAGCTAGAATTTTGATATCTGAAATATTTTTAAATAAGTTGTCCATAGGACAACTGGCTCAGCTCTCCCTTATAATATCTCCAGGTTTATCTTTTCGCAAAGATGTTGGTTTGTTAAGACTTGCTGCCTCTCTCCCTCAGGTGTGAGGGCAGATGAGGCTCAGTTTATCCATCTTCCCCAAACCACACTGTTCCTTTTCACAGAACCCTGACCCCTGTGACTGGCTAAAACTCGTAGTCTTCATCAGCCATGTCGATGGCCCAGGCAAACTTTTCCCGCTGGGTTTTGTTGTAAATTTTCTCAATTGGGACTCCCCACTTCTTGCACCTGCAAACAAAAGAGAAAGAAAGGTAATCAGTGTGATTTAGAGAGCAAAGGCCCAGACCTGGGGTCTAGGCTTGGATGTGCCTTCACATCCGTCTGGTAAGGATGCAAATTAATGGTGCACCAGGCATGTTCTTTGTGGGCTTAATGTGATCAACTCATTTAATTTTGGCAATGATCTTCAAAGTAGGCACTTCTACAGATGTACAAATGAAAAAGGTCCAGATGAAAAAAATAGGCAGAGACACTAAGTAATTTATTTATGTTCTCATGCAGCTAGTAAGTGGTAGAGCTGGAATGTGGACCCAAGCAATTTGGCTCCATGCTGTAAACCATTGTACTATATTGTCTCTCAGGAGCTAACTAAAACTGTAGCACCAAACAAAGTAAAAAAAGAGCAGAAAAAGGTACAAGAGCAGGGTAGAATCTCTGGCCCAGAGAAGCAGATGCCATCTCCACTTATGTCCAGAATTTCAGAGCTCAAACTAACTAAACATCTTCAAAAAAAGGGCCATTTATTTGGCATGTTATTATATGACTCTGTGTTAGGGGAGAGGGGAGGAGGGGGGAGAAGACACATAACTGAATTTATCTGCCTTTGTTAAAGGTCCCTCTTCCTCTTTGTGTAGGTTGCTCAGATCTGTATTTACATTTTTGTTTTGCTCTCTTGTTCCTACCTTTCTTCTTTCACTTGCAAACATTTCATTGAAAAGTTTTTTTTAAAGTGTAGATGGATGGGCTCTTTTCCATTTTTCTTTCAATAAAGACTAAGTGTTTTCATTCCTATCCTAAAGTTCCATAAGGGATAGGGACTGCACCTGCCTTCTAAAACAGAACATAAACATAAAGGCAGTATAATAGTATTGACCACTTAGGACCATCCAGGATGTTCTGAAACATTTGTAGACAAGGATCAGCAACCAGAACACAACACAGTAGATACACCAGAAGTATCCAGAGGACTAGACGTGTGCAGCTTAGGGATGGCATGTGAAGGCCAACAATGCTCTTGGAACTCCTTCCACCTTTCTCGAGCCAGCAGCAAGAGCTCAAGGGCTCAACACTTACCAAGCCACTGTGATCCTAGGGTCCAGATAATTGAGTTTGGAGGTTCCCAAGGCAATTTGTTTATTCTCCTCTCGGTCTGTGGCCTGAACTTCCAGCTTCATCAACTGCTCTTCCAGTCTCTGCACAGCCTTCTTCTTTGACTCTACTACCCTAGAAGAACGGCAGAAAAATCAAGAACCAGGGCTGGCCTCCAAACAAGAACATACTGCAACTCCACCCTGCCACTACAGGGCAGTAAAAGCATAAAAGGCCCAAGTACAGAGATTTCCAAAAGACATCACTCAAAAGACTAGAAAAGCTGGGGACCAGGGGCCTCCCACTGATGCTGCACATGCTTCTCTCTCTCAAACAACACTGACTTTGACTTTGAACAGTATCAGGTACTTACTTCTTCGTCTTTGCATCCTTCATGACCTTGGCATCAGCCTTAGCACTTTTCAGGTCTCTCCGGGCATCTGCTAGCTGTTCCTTCTTGGCATCAATCTAGGTGGAAAAGAAGAGTGGTAAGGTTAGGACCAAAATAAGCCAAATAAAAATGAGTCCCATCAGAGAAGGTGAATCCTAGATGTTATCTCCACCAGGTAGCTGTCTGTCTCAGTGGTATGCCAGATAAACACACTAAGGGTGTCTTCATAAAGGCAGAGGAGATACACAGTGACTGTTGAATTCAACTGCTATTTGTTCATGTGTGTTTCTCAGCGATCTTCAAAAAATGAAGGATCTATAGGGCAATAACGTGGGGCTCAGGAAAAGGAACCCCTAGGACTGGGAATCTGTGTGCCAATCTTTCCAACAGAGAACACTCTGGCTTTAGACATCTGGAAAGAGGGCTACAAATGACATCTATTTATCAAATAGATCCTGTGCCAGGTTTTAGTCTTCATTCCAAGAATACTGTAGGAGATACTTTTTAGGAAGCTGATACTTGACTTTCCTGAGCAAGCCTAAAGTTCATTCCTCAGATCCTGCCAGTACTCTGGGGAAGGAGTTACCAGCTTCTCGAGAAAAAAGGGTGCACTGAAAAGAATATCCAAGGGACTAAAAACTGGCAATTAAAAGGTATCCAGGAAGCCAAACAGCTCAGTCAGGCTGTCCCAAACCAATACGTGGCATGGCCCAGCTTTGGCATTCTGTTTTAAGAAGAAGTCTGAGGTGGGAGGGAAATTAGATATCACTCAAAAACAGCTGTGAAAACGTTTTGAGCAATTTTTTCCAAATGAAGTCTCGTGGAAACCCTATCTATAAATGAAGAGACAAGGGCAGTTTCAGCCTTTCTTGCTTGTTAGAACCCGTGAGGTGCCTTAGAGACAGCTGTGGTTAACACCATAAATCTAGAGCCCAAACCAGTGAGCTCACTGGGGGCAGGAGAACCCCGTACCTGCGGATCATCTCATTGACCTGTGAGGTCAAGACAACCTTCATAAAGTAAATACATGCTTGACTCACACACACTGGCCTGCTGCTCACTAAGTCTAGAATTGTTTGTTAGATATACACATACTGCCCAAGATTGGAAACAGAGGCCACCATTGTGACAGGATTGTTAAATATGTTTTACTATGAATGGCTTACTTCCAACATCTATGTTGCTCAAAGTCAAACTGAGGGAACTGACTCTATATACAAAAGCATCACAGACACCACTAGCCAGATTCTTTTTAGGCTAGAAATGCAACAAACCACAACCTTTTAACCATTTCTGTGAATGCTAAATTGGCAGGCTATGCCAAATTCTCTCAAAGCATCAAAGACTCTATTGATTCACTTGGCAAACAGGGGCGTGTGTTTCCTTTGTGGGCAAAGAGGAGAGGGTTCCTGGGCTTGGAGGGTTCATCTGGCAGGCAGCCTAGACTGCCCAAACAGTGGTTCCAGAGTGAGAGCAACAAAAGACCTCCTCATGCTCCTGGGAGGGGTCTCCTCAATTAGTAAACAGCACCTGAATATTCATGCTTTTTATTTCTGGCTTGGAATAACATGAGGAGAATCAACAATTCTAGATGACTACAATGTAACAGGGCTGAAATGGAAGCTGCTAGGATGGGTAGTCTGTAGGGTTCTTTGCCTGCCAACCACATGATCCAAGATTCAAGAAGTCTGTGGATGTCTATTTATTTGCTGTGGACATGCATATCTCATCAGGAAAGCGAGGTGCCATCTGCAGCCTCAACTATAGGTTATGTGTGCCTTCTGACCCAGATGGGCATTTATCCTGAAGAACTCTCAACAGACAGAAAACACTCTGTGCCTGAAAAATGTAGATGTAGTCTCATACCACTGCAGTTTTTTTTTTTGTTTTTCTTTTTGAGTTGGAGTCTCATACTGTCGCCCAGACTGGAGTGCAGTGGCATGCTCCTGGCCACTGCAACCTCAACATGCTGGGCTCCGGCGATCCTTCCATCTCAGCCTTCCAAGTAGCGGGAACTACAGGCGCATGCTACCACGCCTGGCTAGTTTTTGATTTATTGTAGAGATGAGGTCTCACCAAGTTGCCTGGGTGGGTCTCGAACCCGCGGGCTCAGGCAATCCACTCACCTCGGCCTCCCAAAGTGCTGGGAATATAGGCTGAGCCACCGAGCCCGGCCACCACTGCAGTTTTTAAACTCCAGTTGGACAAGTATAGAATTCTATGAACCTGGATAGGAAAAAAATTCCATCTGAATTTCATTAACCTCTAGTTGAAATTTAGTATTTTTTCTTCAATTATAGTGTGGGCAACAAACCATACTAAAATCAGTAGTACCTAAGACTTTATCACCAACAGATGTTGCAGATATTTTCATGTTAGAATTGTAGAAATCTTAAAGTATCATTTATATTCATTACAGACTTGAAATTTACAGGAGTTACTAGAACCTTCAAACCTTAACCTCATCAATACCTATTACTATATCATTACAACATATTTTGGTATCTGTGTTTCAATATAATTGGCTTCCTTTGTAACCCTGTCTCTGTTCTACAGTGAAATATCTGCAAGTGCTCACTGTGGGTTAGAGGTTAGGACAGATTCGTTATGTAGCCATCACTAACACAAAGATGTTAAGTGTGTTGTAGTTTAAAAGGTCAATACCAGGCATTGTTAGAGGGTAGAGAGAGGCACATGAAAGGGAAACAGCAGCTACTTGTTCACCCACCAGTCGTTCCCTCTAGGGCATCAACTCTACCTGGCACACAGCCAGTATGCAACAGATGTTTGATGATGAACTACATAAAAATGATTTGTGTGGAATGTGTAAATACAAAAATAGTTGTACTAGGATTAGGAGGAACTTCAATATCATAGTTTCAATTTGTAAATAATTGTATTTCTGAACTGTGGCAAGGAACCATGAAGACTCTATATCCATCTTCCTCATGTATAGTAAGAACAATGATTAGCAAATAGAGGGTGTACCAACATCACCTTTTCAAGATAGGAAGTGGCTAATGTAGAACTTCTGTGCATAGACGAAAAGACTTCCTGAACAGTGAGTACCCTGATATTCAGTATCTTGATCAGAGATTAACTAATATCATACTTCCACTTGTTTATCTTTAGCATGGACCTTTCTTCCAGAACAGATGCAGAACTGGTCTGCTGACATCCCAACCCCAAAGGATGGATTATAAAAACCTCTCATTTGAAGATGATCTGACTACTGCAGACATGGTTCTCTTTACTTTAAGCACGATACCTTAGACTGCAAGTTCATCATAGACTTCTCAAAAGTTTTTGGTGGTGCCCTCTGATGGTTACATAGAATTGCAACAGCTCGATTGGCCCGGTTATAGGAAAGGATTTTTGCTGGGATGTTCTCGTCCGCTGTAAATAAATATAATAGTAGGAAGGTCAGTTTTTATACCAAAAGAGCATACACAATGTGTATGCTCTTCATTCCCCAGTGCTTCATTCCCGTAATTTTGCTGGCCTATATCTCACTCAGATGATCAATTTAAGTTTCCCTCAAGGCACAATGTCAAAATTTGAGTCAACTGTCATAAGAAAATGACAGTAGGAAGTTTATATGTAAGCCTGGACTGAATAAATTCTCATCACAAGAAGAATTCTGAGTCTCAGTAATATCATAATAATATCTACTCTTTCCTTTTTAACTCAGGGAGTTTGGCCAGGGACCCTTCATCTGTTTGCCTCATTCCCTACCTCCACACCTCCTCACCCAAAGTAGTCTGAAAAAAATGTGGAATTGTGATAGAGAAAGTCTGTAGAAGATGGTGAGATGAAGGGACCTCAGTTTTACATTTTTTAAGCCACAAAGCACTATATTATTTAAAAAGAAAAATTATGTCATTCAAAGAAATTTCTTGCATCGTGTGACATTCTTGATCCTACCCTAAAATATGACTAAACATACCCACCTGGCTCTAAGGCCATTTAATATATTTACAGAGGGCAGTGGAAATTTAGTAGTGACTGGGCTCCAGGAAAAGGAACCTGTAGATCTTGCTGATACCTTTCTGTAGCTAGTTTTTAGAATTTGAGGGGGGACACCGCCCTAAAAAAATGGAATTTATTTATAAAAAACTGTGTATTTATTCTTACATGTTTAAACTTCAGTAACCTTCAAAGTACTTTCCATTTGATGCAGTACACCTATTGAGATGCTTCTTCACTGCTCAAAACCGTTTTTGAACTCATAAATTTTGATGCCTTTTAGTGCTTGTGCTTCTGCCATTTTTTGTTTCACCTTTTCCTAATTGGCAAAAGGTTTCCCTTTGAGAACTTTTTTCATCCAGGAAAACAAAAAAAGTCACTCAGGGCGAGATCGGGTGAACAGGGAAGATAGGGTGTGGAGGTCATGCCGGTTTTGGTCAAAAACTGCTGAACAGTCAGTGAGGTATGGTCAGGTGTGCTTGTCAATCACCCATTATTAAACGGGCAAATGCGGTGAAATAATCTCCAAAAAAAATTCACTTATGTCAAAGGCAGCTGGTATACTGATGCTAATAGGTTTCTAGAACACTTACCTAGCAGGGGAAGCCTGTACTACATGGGGCCTGCCCTTAAAAAAAAAATAATTCTGGTTTTTTGGTGGTCTCCTTCGTATTATCTACTCTCTTATGGAAGAAAAAAACCACAGAAACTTCAGGGAAAGGGCTTGCTCCTATTTTCTTCTGGGAACCATGACAACTTTACTCTCTCTAATTTAAAGAACATCACAGTGCTATGTCTTCACTCTGTGAGCCTTTAAATAACATACATACAACATACATATATTTTCATAGCAGGTGGAAAGCTCTTGTCAGCATTCCATGAAATTAATCTAGAAGCTGGGGTGAGAGAAGTAGAAACAGTACTGATCCTATTTTTATACAACTAGGTCTTGGTTTTCTATTAGAGGTCTGAAGGAAAAAAGTTCCCAGTCACCAATGGTAAGGAAAAAAAGTAGAAATAATCTAGGACTTAGCTAAGCAAGGATACTGGATACCATTAGTAGGAGTGCAGGCCCTATCTGGCCAAGCAATACTTACGGGCTGTGAGTTCTTTTAGCTGCTGCTGTAGTGTGATAGAGGCATTGTATGTACGGAACACCTTGGCTGTCAAGCCCTCCATGAGATCTTGGAGATGCTTATTTAGAATACCAGTCTGGAGGAGACAAAGCAACAAATAAAATACTGGGATTTATGCCAGTGCAGTCACAATCCTGTCAAGTTTATTGCCCTGCAAGTGGAAGCTCAGAAAAGAATTCCAGAATATAGGGCTGCATGCTGCTTTTCCCATGAAGTATTTCAATCTAAAAATCAGACTAATAAAGCAAACTTGTCCTTCCCTATTAAGACATCAGTAACAACAGGTCTTGGGTCTCTAGCAGAGGTGCCTAGCATCCAGTCCAGGGAAGGCTCTGCAAGAGCAAGGGAGGATAAAAGGGAGGGTCCATTCACCCTGCCTCAGGGCCCTGTCAGCTGGTCTCACCATAGAACTGTTTGCTCCTGGCCATGCACTCACTGTGTGCTCAGAGGAAGGAAGAATAGAGGATGCCACAGGATAGGCTAGGCTGAAAGAAAGCCCAAGTTACACTCCACCCCAGCAATCCTTTCCTTTAGAAGTTTGTGAGGCTCTGGCTGTGAGGCCCTTTGACCCAGTGTGCTTTGTTCACTCACATTGAGTCTGTCAAAAAGATCATCCTCAGGCTGCTTGTTCTCCATAAACAGCTGTAAGTTCTTAAAAACCTAAAAGAAATAAGTGAAGCCTAATTATTAATGTTTTAAAAACATTTAGTTTAGAAATAATTCCAACCTTACAAAAACTTACAAAGTAAGACAAAAAAACAAAGAAAAGGCAAAAGAATACCCATACATCATTTACCCAGATTCACCAACTGTTAACATTTCTCCCAATTTATCATTCGTGCAGTGGGCATGTGCACTCACTCTTTCTCCATATATATGTGTATTTACACATGGACATACATATTGTTTGTTTTGAGCCATTCTGGATCCCTACATATATTATAGCCCTTTATACCTGAAACATTTCAACAGGTATTTTCTAAAAATAGATATTCCTTTACATTTACATAATATTCATCTGCTTTATAAATTTGCATTGATACATACTGTTATCTAATCTATAGCCCATAATCCAGTTTTGTAAAATGACCTAATGATGCCCATTGCCTAGATTCCTTTTTTTTTTTTTTTTTTTTTGAGTTGGAGTCTCACTCTGTTGCTAAGACTGGAGTGCAGTGGCTGGGAGCGGCCACTGCAGCCTTGACCTGCTGGGCTCCGGCGATCCTTCCACCTCAGCCTTCCAAGTAGCTGGAACTACAGGCGCGCACTACCACACCTGGCTAATTTTTTGATTTATTGTAGAGATGAGGTCTCGCCAAGTTGCCCAGGAGGATCTCGAACCCGCGGGCTCAGGCAATCCACTCACCTCAGCCTCCCAAAGCACGGGATTACAGGCTGAGCCACCGAGCCCGGCTGCCTTGATTCCTATTTAAGGTCAGGTATTACATGTCCCACCAAAGCTCTTTAGTCTCCTTTAATCCGGAATATTTCCACAGCAAAGCCTAATCACTGATTAAATGTGATGGGCTGGATTACTGGGGTCCTTGTAGGTCTCTCGTTCAAGGCCAACACTTTGGGAAAGATTAGATTGGGACAATGAAGCTGCAGCCCCATCTTCAGTCAAAGGGATCTGAGGACTAAAGGGTTAACTTTGCACTCAGTCAGGAGTAGTGGAGAAGCTAAGCAAGATGCAAAGCCACAAATGTGCAACGTGACCATGCTACCGAGATGTAGTTCAGTCATCAAAATAATGCGGTGGGTTCATGCATGTTGTTTGCTGCATGCCAACCCTACAGCATGATGTTGAGTACTTCTACAGAAGATATCCCTCATTTTTAAGAAGGTCACACATGGTTGGGGACAGGTGTTAAAAGGAAGTTTATAGGATATCAAATGGTATCCCTCCCCCACCTTTCAAGTCATTTATTTTACTTATTTTATTTTTTGAGACAAGGTCTTGCTTTGTTGCCCAGGCTGGAGTGCATCGGCTACTCACAGGTATGATCATAACCCACTACAGCTTCAAACTTTTGACCTCAAGTGATCCTCCCAACTCAGCTTCCAGAGTAGCTGAGACTATAAGCATGCAATACCACTTCTGGCCCAAGTCAATTTTGCTAGTGCCTAACAAAGCGCAGAATACAAGAAAGGCACTCAATAAATGCTTGCTGAATGAATGAAAAACAGGCCAAGGAGCACAGGCCACATCAACTTACTCGTTTCTCAACAGGGACCTTGTTATAGTATCTGATTGAGTCCTTCCCAAGGAAGTCAAACTCTACCACATATTCTTGACCATCCAACTCTGGATGCAGATTAATGTGTTCCACACGAAGAGAGCAGCAACCCACAGTGTCCGCTGTTTCTCCTTCCTCCTTCTCATTGCCTGCTCTTAGAGCAAGCTGCCCAGGAAAAGAGAAAACATGAATGAAGAAACGTAACGCTCATAAGATTTCAAGGTAAGCCAAAAACAGGAGCCTCCCAATTCTCTCTGGGGACAGAGTATCAGTCTACATAGCCTGGAAACTCTAGATTCTGTAGTGTTACTTCTTCCCTTATGAAAGTTATGGGAATATTAAAGATTCTCTACTCTGTCCTCTCAAATGAGGATGGAGAAAAGAAAAAGATTTTTTAAAAATCAAAGTAGCAAAAGAGGGAGTGTTGTTACTCTGGGCAATTGGACTCAAAAAGCTATTGTCTTAATTTTCAGAAAATTCAGAACTTATGCTAAAATATAAGCAGTTAAAAAACTGGAAAAAAAACCATGAAATCTTTTTTTTCTCATGAGTACTGAGAAACTGATGTCTAGACCACTGTCCTTCAAACTTATAACATGCATGGTTTGCTTAACCAATTGTATGGGTTATAAACACCCTTTTCTTTTCTTTTTTTTTTTTTTTTTTAGTTGGAGTCTCCTCTGTCGCCCAGACTGGAGTGCAGTGGCCGCTCCTGGCCACTGCATCCTCAACCTGCAGGGCTCCGGTGATCCTTCCACCTCAGCCTTCCAAGTAGCTGGAACTACAGGCGCGCGCTACCACGCCCGGCTAATTTTTTGAATTATTGTAGAGATGAGGTCTCGCCAAGTTGCCCAGGTGGGTCTCGAACCCGCGGGCTCAGGCAATCCATTCACCTCAGCCTCCCAAAGCACAGGATTACAGGCTGAGCCACCAAGCCCGGCTTCACCTTTTTTTTTTGAGTTGGAGTCTCACTCTGTCACCCAGACTGGAGTGCAGTGGCTGCTCCCAGCCACCGCAGCCTCGACCTGCTGGGCTCCGGCGATCCTTCCGCCTCAGCCTTCCAAGTGGCTGGAACTACAGGCGCGCGC
>CAUYQG010139921.1:0-36468 GCA_963574415.1 Tarsius wallacei | reverse complement strand
TGCAGTGGCCACTCCCGGCCACCGCAGCCTCGACCTGCTGGGCTCCGGCGATCCTTCCGCCTCAGCCTTCCAAGTAGCTGGAACTACAGGCGTGCGCTACCACGCCCAGCTAATTTTTTTTTTGATTTATTGTAGAGATGAGTTCTCGCCAAGTCACCCAGGCGGGTCTCAAACCCAAAGCGCGGGATTACAGGCTGAGCCACTGAGCCTGGCCCAAAAGCAATCTGTTGGAAATTCCTTCTCCTTTGAGGGAGGTCAGCCTTTTGTTCTATTCAGGTTTTCAGCTGATTGGTTGAGGCCCAGTCACATTATGGAAAGCTATCTACTTTCCTCAAAGAATCCTTTTTTAAATGTAAATCTTAACCAAAGACACCCTCAGAAACAACCAGAATAATGAACACTATGGCCAGACAAATGTACACATAAAATTAACCATCACATAGTCTTAATAATTCTTCCTAAAATTCAAATTATGATGCTGATCAAATTCTACTAATGTACCATTTTTATCTTTCCCAAGAGTAAATTTTTGCTTTGAACCTGTAAACTTTGGGGACACATATTAATGATATTTGTATGGTCCTTGAGCTTCTGATGGAGGCTCAAAAATTTCAGTAAAGAAACCCCTTTTTTTAAGATCCAATAACTTGAAATTCATTTACCTTTTGTTGTTGCTCATGAGTACCAAATATAAGCCAAGTCCAAACAGCACAAAGTGAAAAGTTAAGAGATTATCTGACTAGTGTGGAATAAAACATTCTGAATTGAAATCCCATGCACAGAATTCAGGATCAGAAGGAGATATGATTAAACCTTGCTTCCCAACGAGTCTGAAGTGCAGAGAAGTTGATTAAGAGACAGCATTGTAGACTCAGAGGGACAATCCATAGGTTGGAGAACATATTCACACAGATTGGGATCAAAATTTATTGAGAGCCAAAATTTCTTCATCTTCACAATGCAGATAATAATACCTCCCTTGGAGTCGGTCATACTCAGTAATCTATCACAGAAACAAAGAACAGGGTACCATATGTTCTCACTCGTAAGCGGACCTTGAACAATTATAATATTATAAGAAAGCATTTGACAGTAATGGGAAACTGTCAGGGGAGGAGGGGTGGGATTGGTAGTTGAGGGAAACTGCTAGGGGAGGGAGGGGCACACCTCATCCACAAGGGCACCTGCATAATCAATGTTTGTATACCTATCCCTGAATTGTACCCCACATCTTTATAATAAATAATAAATAATAAAAATAATAATAATAGCACCTCCCTCACAGGCCTCATGTGAAGAACAAATGAAAAAATAAATATACGTTTCTCAGCAGCGTGGCTGATGCAGGGTGAACGTGTTCCACAAATACAAGCTGCTATGATTTTTGTTTATTTTTGTTTTGTTTTATAATTATTTTTATTATTATCCTAGTGAAAGAGCTGGGATTTAATCCCAGGATCCTCTTCTCTAAAGCTCATCTTCAGTAAACTATTTTCCTTAAGCTGGTCTTCTATAAAACTGGTCAGGGACAAAATACCCAAGGAGAAAAATAAAAAGGGAGAGAATAAAGAAAATTAATGCTAAAAGATAATAATAATAAAGAAGAGAATAAAGAAAATTAATGCTAAAAGATAAATACATTCTAAGGTCAATATCCATCATCTCATAGAAGCTTCTTACCACCAAGGTACAAGCGGGAAGAGAACACTCCCCTAGACGGCGCTAAAATATAGCGGTGGCAACTTGGACTGTATGGCAGAAGAACAAAGCCTTCTTCCCCCTCCATACTGTGCCTTGTTCGTCTCCAACTAGACTTGCGTGAGTGACTCGCCTCTTAAAAGGCTGAGACGAGCATTTCTGTCGATTTCATCATCAATCCCAGTTCAGAATCCCTCCCCCGGCTCCCCCGCCCGGCCTGTTGGCTTTTGAAGAAGCAGTCAGCAAGCAGCACGAGTGACCCTCTTCTCCCGGCCGACCATCCCTCTTACTGGCTTCTGTTTAGATTCTTCTTTGTCGCAAATGCAGAGCTTTATGAGTGTAAGACCAATCCTATTTTGCTCAGATCTGAGGGTGGCTACAGTGGTTGTTGCTTCTGCTGCTGAAATTGCATTTTCGATGGCTCAGATCAGGTCTCTGGGCATGGTTCATGCTGACCACAACTCGTCGTCATTTCATATTTCCATCTGTGAGACAGAACTATCTGCCTTCTTCAAAACCAACAATCAAGATGAAATAAAGCCCTTTCCCTTCGTTTAGATGTTTTGAAATGTTCCTGAAAACTGTAGAAACATGAAACACGATACACGGGACAAAGCCCCTGCTCTCCTGGGGCTTTATTCTAAAGCACACAGGACAGCAAATACGTGGAGCCCGAGAAGAACACTGTGCATCACTGTATTCACAAGACATGTACTAACTACCTAACAAAGTGCAAGGTATTGGCGTGGAGGCTGCGAATGAGAAAAACTGTGTTATATGTGTTCCCTGTGCCTAACCCTACAGATGGAAAAGGATCACTCAGTAGAGATGATGGTTCATTCTTTGAACCTTGAATTGTAGGTTTAATGTCAATAAGTAGTGATTGTGGCAGGGGGGGAAATCCCCCATGAACCATGAAGGAAAATACAGGGTAAGAAAAAACAAGGAGCCGGGCTCGGTGGCTCAGCCTGTAATCTCGCGCCTTGGGAGGCTGAGGTGAGTGAATTGTCCGAGCCCATGGGTTCGAGACCTGCCTGGGCAACTTGGTGAGACCTCATCTCTACAATAAATCAAAAAAAAAAAAAATTGGCCGGGCGTGGTAGCGCGCGCCTGTAGTTCCAGCTACTCGGAAGGCTGAGGCGGAGGGATCGCCGGAGCCCAGCAGGTCGAGGCTGCAGTGGCCGGGAGCGGCCAGTGCACTCCAGTCTGGGCAACAGTGAGACTCCAACTCAAAAAAAAAAAAAAAAAGAAAGAACAAGGCAGATAAACCCAGGTAAGAGTTAAAACCACGCACACTAAGTCTGTAAACATAAGCAGATAAATACTGCAGAAGCATTGAGTTTGTATTTGAGAAATTTGTTTTAAATAATTGGCATAATCAAGGAGATGCTTTATACACATTTATAGGAAGATGAACGTGGTGGTAGTGACGACAAAATAGTGAAACATAGACTCAGAATGAACAGTCGTTTGGTCTATGATGCGTTATCCGGGTCTGAATACTTCCAGTCTTGAACAGGTAAGGTGATGATGATCCCTGAAAAGAGAACATGAGGTGACAGACAGACCTATGAAGGTAGGTCCTCCAGTTCCCAGTGACTTCTACAGGTGAGAACAAAGGACGAAAGGCAGCTCTGATGTCCACAGAATGATCCCTAAAAACCACCAGCACTGTAAATGGATACGTTAGAGCCCTTGCATAAAAGTCAAGGGTAGAGGTATGTGGGCCGGGGAAAAGAAGAACTGAGGTTGAGTCAGTAAGAATTGAGGTCAGCCAGTAAGCAGGTAGGATCAGAGGGGTAGATCTGATAAGTCAGAAGTTTAGGATTTGTCTATGTGGCCGTGATTTTTAAAGTCATGATCATTGATGACATCGTTGAGATGTTTAAAAAATCAGTACGTTGTCATGTTATCGAAAGCAAAAGGAAAGGAGGAGAGGCAGAGGTTGGTCTACGTTGTCCCGTGCTGTGTGAGGAGCATGAGAAAGATGAAACCCCCAAAAGCGTTGGTTATTCATGACCTTGGCCATTCCTGACATACTGCATGGGGACAAAAACAAGACTTCCAGGCAGTAAGAATGTCTAAAATATTCAAGGTAGCACCATGGCAAAGATGAGTCTCTGTTCTTTGTATTCCCCTTTGCACAACAGAAAACTATGCCTAATTTTCCCTGTCCTTTATCCCTTGCATTTTTTTCCTTGTGGCCTTTTTGTCTAATTTTTTCCCACGTATCCCTCTGTGAAAAAAATGGATGCTAGCCACTCATTAAGCAAACGGAAATAAATATTTATAGACCCCTATTTACATAGCTTATGTTGGCAGTACACCCGTGAAGTATTTTTCTTCCTAATGGCTTTGAGCATTTTTTCCTATGTCAGGTACTGCTGCTTTGTGTGTACGATCAAATTTATTCCCAAAATGACCTTACTGGGTCATTGTTATTTTTATTTTAATCAGTCAGTGATGTAAAAAGAAGTACAGATACATTAAATCACTTACCTACGGTCATACAAATAGAAATTAGAGGCAATTTTGTATGCAGGGGTTATGTCTCTTTTGCATATGTGATTTAGATGAAAAAGTACTATGACTCTAGACTCTTGCTTTTAATTGCCATTTTAATGTGTGTCTTTATTTGTTTCCAACAAAGCCAATAGGCAGTTTTCATGTATATGCCACACAGAAGAGATATAATGGGGTTTTTTGTTTGTTTTTTTTGAGTTGGAGTCTCACTTTGTCACCCAGGCTGGAGTGCAGTGACACGCTCACGGCCACCGCAGCCTTGACCTGCTGGGCTCAGGAGCTCCTTCTGCCTCAGCCTTCCAAGTAGTTGGAACTACGGGTGCAAGCTGCCACGCCGGGCCAGTAATGACTTTTTTTTTAGAAAGCAGGATTTATTAAAAGGACAGAAAAGTTCCCACAGTGGGAGGGGATCCGAGGGAGTTGCCCCATAATGACTAAAAGTGAACAACTTTAAAAGTGAATAAAAATGGAAAAAAGCAAATAAATTAATAATTTGGAAAAACATATACATTATTTTAATTTACTATTTGGAAAATTATTAAACTTAAGACAATAATGAATGCATATACGATGAGCTTTTGTCAGTACATATTATGGTAGTAATTGAGATATTATTGTTGGATTGCATGCTCACATACTCTTTTCAAAAGTACTGTATTCAGTCTCTCTCTCCCTTTATGCATTTACTCCACAAGTTTTTAATTTAATATTCTACTTACGTAGCTATAGGTCATGCTGATACATTAGAGCATGCTCAGGTTTTTCTTTCTGAATTTTTAAAATCTAGTAGTTTCTAGGTTTTTATATCTTTTCTTTATTGCTTTTATTGCAAAACTACTTATTTAAAAAACTGGCTAAATAAAAATAATGTCGTAATAAGGGTGGAGTGAATCTATTGTTTTTATAAAAATCTTTCCAAATTGTTCTCTTCATTTTTGTTTTAATATTCAACCACAGAAACTAAATAAACAAAACCCCTCTAGGGATGATAGGAATGCAAAACACACGCAGTGTTCATTTTATTTTGAGACACATTTAGGTTGTTAGGCAGGTGAAGAAAGGTCTTAAAGAGAAATATTGATTTTTTCCCATTTCTGTCTTAGAGTCAGGCAAAGCTATCTCTTGGTTTGCTTTTATATTGTCCAAGTATTCCATCATTCGGTTACAGACTTAATCATTTATCCAGATGCTTGATCAGCCATCCAGATGTTTCTGTCAACTTTGCGTGACATAACGGAATGACTCAAGCTGACTTGTTATGTTAATGTATGGCAGCATTAGACTGAGGAAAATATTAAATGGCGCTCATCTGAACAGTGTTAATGGCTAGAAAGAAAGTGGTACTTACACACCTTCATCAGTTCTTGTGGTTGGGCTTACTTTGGTAAACTGAACTCAATAAAATTGATCAGAGAGGCTCTGCCCAAAGAAACTAAGGCCTTAGTGCAAAGTAATATCTTTGAATATTTCTTCAGTTATATAAAGTTTGAAAATAAATACACATTGGGAGCTGGATTTTTATATTTATCTCCGTTTAGATGACGTTCAGAGCTGAGAATGTTACATGTCTTTCAAATAAATTGTCTTGAAAATAAAATGAATAATATTTTTTAGATCATCGAATGTTGCATAACGGAGCATTAGGTAGTTGTGTGCAGAAAAGGCAAGCATTGAAAAAAATATAGATCTGGCTTTGAGTTCTAACTCTTCCTCATTAATAACTTGTTCTTGGGTAAGTCACTTGACTTCCTTAATCTTCAATTTACTCGTCTTTAAATTTCAGCGTTATTCTAAAGATTATCTATATAATGTAAAATGCCTGGCACTGGCAGCTATTATGATTTTTCTAAATTCTCAGAACAAGTGTTCTTTTTTTTTTAATCACTGTATCATGCCTCTATGCAACTTTAGCCTTGTATTAGTGCTTGCAGTCTTCTTAATCTCAACTTAAATGTGCAATTATTTGGGACCAGTATTTATTCATTCATATAACAAATGTTCTTTAATATCTGTTGTTGTCAGTACTGCCTTAGCAATAAGAATATGTAAACAAATCAACATAATTTCTGACCAATTAAGATTTGAAACTAATTTGGAAGAAAAAATAAGTAAGTGAATAATCAGATAAATACATGATTTTAAAATGTGCTCTACTGAAAAAAAGTGCATGTACCATAAGCAAGTAGAATTGAAAAGCCTGGTTTATGCTAGGGCATCAAAGAAGGGTCTAAGCAAATGATGTTCAGTTTCATTCTTGAAGGATAAGTTTGGTTGGCAGGTAAATAATGGGGAAACTGGCAATTCCAGGTAGAGAAAATTGATATGTAGAAGTCTTGTATCCAGGAAAGAACTTTCTACATTGAGAAACTGAAACAAGATTGGTGGGACTGGGAGTCAGGACAAGAGGTAGCATTGTCAGAATGGGGCTGGGGGTAGTGGAGGAGAAAGACCATAAAAGGCCTCTCAGAACAGCCCAGAAGAACTCAAGTTTCATCTCGAAATGCTTGACATTAGCACATGCTTTAGCTGCTCCTCTGACTTTTTCTAGCAAATTTATGCAGAAGTTAGAAAAGAACATTTTAAATGCTCAATACAAAATGAGGAGGAGAATTCTCAGAAGACTGAACAGGAAGAGACATCCTAAAAGCGGAGGTCAAGTGAAAAGGACAACAACGAATGTAAAACGCATAAGAGAAATTTCTCTCACAAAAGCTGAGAGGTGACAGGGTTGCTTCATGGTCTCAGCAGTGACATCAAAGACCTCAGAGCCCAGGGCAACCAAGATGATTCATGGGGGCACCACAGAGAAGAATCTAGAAAGCAAACACTGATAGGCCGGCACACCAAAATGGACAAATCCATAATCACAGTGAGAGACTGAACATCCCTCTCAGGCACCAACCAAGAAACCACCAACTGATAAAGAGTGGTATGGAGGAGTTGTGTAATGCACTTCACAAGTCTGACTGAGTAGCTGTACAAAGAAGCCGACCATACACTCAAAACGACATACCATTTTCAAGCACACAGATTACAGCCATAAAAACTTACCACGTGCTAGACCGCAATGGAAATGTCAGCAAATTCCATAAAGGTGATACTACACAGGCCACAGTTACTTACTCATCCACAATTATAAGAAATTCCGCTGCTCAAAAAAACCACATGTACAAGGAAATTAAATATATGCACGCACACACACACAATTCCAAATAATAGGTTAAAGCAAAAATCAATATGGAACTTGTATACTAAATTACAGTGCTATGAAACAAAACATGAGGGTATGGCTGAAACAAGACTGAGATGCAAATGTGTGAATTTAGATTTATCTGTTAGAAAAGATTGATAGTAAATGATCTATGCTCCTAACACAAGAACCTAGGAGAATAAAATAAACATAAAATAGAAGAAAAATAAATAAATGAATAAAAGCATAAACCAACTAACTATAAAACAATAAAAGTAAAAATTGATGAATGAAAACAAAAACTAGTGCTTTGAAAAATTAATGAGATGCTTATTAGTAAGTATATTTGAGATTAAAATGTATAAATAATGGTTAGAAATGAAATGGAAACTAAGACAATAAATGGAAGATGAAAAACTTCTATTGTGGGAAAACAATACAGTTCAGATAAATGCATTTGAAAATCTAGATTAAGTAAATAATTTCCAAAAAAGTCTATTATAATTCAAAAAGGGTTTAAAAGTAATCATTCCAAATGTATTATCCAGAAGAGTTTAGACAAGGAGAAAAAAAAGATTGAGCTAAGATATTCCAGATAAGTAAAGTCAGTGGTACAAAAAAGTGTCTCTTACTAGGGCATGTGAGTGAACTGTGGTATTCTGCACCGTGCCAGGTTTTGGAGAGAGAAGGCAGGAGCCAGGACCCTTGCCAGAAAAGAGCCAGAAGCAACAGCTGTTGCACATAGAGAAAGGGGGTGCTTAGAAAAGAAAAAATCATGTGATTTAATATTATTTATTAGTATTTATTATTCCTGAACTTCCAAGTCCCAAACAGTCATTTTCTTTTCATACTCAGAGCTCAGAATCTAGGCTATGTGAGTGTTTAACTTAGAACTCTGTTCGACCTCCGCCAGTTAATAGAAAACAAGACTGACTTCTAATAGCACTTTTTTTAATGCTCAGAATTCAAAAACAATTCTTATAATGGTTTATACAATTTTTGAGACCATATGTTCTTTCCAAAAATATTAATTTTTCTGGCCTAACCCATGCATATAGCTAATATTAATGTTTCAGAAAAGTGCGTATAACCTCAAAAATTGTATGAATTATCATTTAGAATTAAGAGATGGAAAAGAATAGGAGACATCTGATTTTTTCCCTGTTATGTAAAGCTCTATTATGATCATGTGAATTTTGTTCATGTTATTTTAACTTTATAAATGACAGATACTACAATCAGGGCTATGAATGCAAACCTGGAATCCAAGTCTAGAGATGGCCAGAAGGATGGGTTAAGGTTCCTTGATGTGCTGGTGGTCCAGGTAGAGTCATTTCAGGGCCGACTTTGTCCCACTTCTGTTTTAATTTTCAAAACTTGTGTCCTTTGTGCAAAGACGTATTTTAAAAAAACCAAAACATTAATAAATAAAGCAAATGTAAATATGATTTTAAAAACTATGTAGGAGAAAAACCTACACGATTAGATGGACTGGTTTGTTAGGGTTGCCGTGACTGGTATGTAGAACTCTCATTTCTCATAGTTCTGGAACCTGGACGTTCGAGGTCAAGGTGTCTACAGGGATGGGTATCTCTGAGGCCCCTCGCTTTGGCTTGTCGATGGCCATCTTCTCTTTGTGTTTTCACATGGTCTTCCCTCTGTACCCAACTGTGTCCAAATTTCCCTTTCTCATAAAGACACCAGTCGTATTGGATTCAGGCTCATCCGAATGATCTCATTTTAAATTAATCCCCTCTGTGAAGACTGACTCCAAATGCAGCCACATTCTGGGATACTAGGAATGGGACGCCAACGTATGAGTTTGACGGGACAATATTCAGCCCATAGTAGGGGGCTTTTCTAAACAACAAAATCTAAAGGGGGAAGGGATGAAAAATGTGCCATAAAGGTAGCTTATCAAACCACTGTGTGAGGCAAGGGAAGAAAAATGATTCGCAAACTTTTAAAATAAAAACTTAGCTGAATAATCATCAGGCAGTTGAAAGTAGTTTCTAAGTCCCTGCTGCAACTCCATAATACTTTATTATTTCCTATAGTTTGTTGTATTAATCGAGCTAATTTTGTGAGAGCTTTTAGAAAATGCCTGGTGCACAATGAAAATTTAGTATTAGCTTTCCTTCCACCACCGTCAATGATGTTGTCAATCTCTCCCCGCAGCGCTACCCACAGCCTGCCTATAATGAAATAGTGTACTCCTGTTTCCCTCAGCAATCCCGAGTTCCTCGAAGGTGCTCACTTTATGGTCTTGATATCAGGACACACCATGTGCAGGTTTTCACACCCCGGATGTGCTAAACTGTTGAGCTTCGAGGGAAAATGAAAACAAAGCAAAGATTCTCCAACTCTTCATTTATTTTCGCCTTAGAAGCTTGGACGATGCATACATGCTAGTAAAGAATAAATGCAATCTAGACAATTCTTGTTTAAATATGGAAATTCGTTTTTTGGAAGCAAATAACAAAATAAAAACCATTTACTGAGGTAATTTAAAGACTCCCGAGAAAAACACTGAGGAACTAATTTTGAACCACTAAAGAATTCCAATTTGGTAGTGTTTGGAAAATGCTTTGAAGATGTGTATTTTTTTGGAACTTGGCAAAAAAAGAAAATGACACTGAATACATAAAACCAGATGGAGTGTGAAAAACAAGAAAAAAAAAACGAAAACGAAATCAACAAGAACACAGTTCTTTAGAAATAATTGATTTTTTTGTGTCACCTGGAGTGACCAAAGCTTAAACTTTAATAAAATAAAAATATAATCTTTAAAGTGTCCGATTTGTAAATGTATTTTTATTTTTAAGAAAGATAATTAGAAAGATATCGACAGTTTTACCATTATACCTTCTCCAAAAAAGTAAATCTGCGGTGTCTTTGTAAACCTAGGCAGGAACAAAAGTTCTACTTGGTCTTAATTCACACTTCTGAGTGTGTGAGATTTGCATTTTGGTGTGGCCTTCAGACCAAGTAGCTTCTTCATCATATGGTGTTTCTTTTTTCCACTTTGTAGATCTCTTTTACAAGATCCCTATCCTTACTGGTGCAATTTAATAGTCATTTTGGTACTGCTGTTCAATCATTTTGTACTTGTATTGCAATTTTTTGAAGTGACTCAAAAGTGTCTATTTCAGAAGGAGACTGACATGGTTCAAAGAGCTCTAAATTAAGACCTGGCTGGCATTAACATTCTGCAGGACTAGGCATCAGATGTAGGAGAGTGGGTAACTCATTTGGGTTCTCTAATCTACTTTCTGATTTGGAAGACAAGGAAAATCATATTATTCTTGTGATCTGCTGTTGTAATGAGAATCATTTGAGGAAATGAACATAAACATGCTTCTTCCATGAAGTGTGACTTGCCTTATCATTATTTATTTAACAGAACTTATAACTGCCTTCCTCAGATCACTAGTTTCCACCCCTCCGATCGTATCAGTGACAAGAGATGCCTGTTCTCTACTGCTCAGAAAAAGTGTATCAAGTAGCTTCTAATCTTGAGAAGTTTGGTTGTATATATGATAAGACATAACCAAAATTTAGAGTTGAAGAAACACTCAAACTATCTCATTAAGTTTCCCTATGAATTTGTAAATAAGGAGGTTGAAGTCCAGACACGGTTAATAATTTGCTTAAGATCAGCTTGGTCTGATATTTAATGCTTAGGACAGCTCAGACATTTGTCTGGTCTACAGAACCTTGTCTCAATATTTGAGATCAGGGGTCAGCAAACCTAAGCCCACAGGCCAAATGGGGCCTATCACTTGTTTCTGTAAATAAAACTATTTTGGAACCTAGCCACACAAATTTATTTAGTTATTAACTGTGGCTGCTTTAGAATTACAGTGGCAGAGCTAAATAGTTGCACCAGAGACCATGTGATCCACAAAGCCTAAAATATTTACTATCTGGCTCTTTACAGAAAAGGTTTGCTGACCTCTGCCTTAGAATGATTGTTTTTTTCCTAATGAAATTCTTTGGAATATCTTTAAATAGTGATATGCGGTTTTTAGGATCAAATTAAAATATTTCAGAAGCATACAAAGTAAAATGTAAAAGAGAAAACTTTTAAGTCATCTTAGGTTCCTTTTCTGTCATTTTGATAGCCCTAGCAGAATTGCCAGGCACAAAGTATTTGATCATTAATAAATTTTTGTTGAGGGAAGGAAAGAAGGAAGAAGAGAGAGAGGGAGGGAGGGAGGGAGGAAGGGAAACTGGGAGGGAAAGGAGGGAAAAGAAGGCAAAGTGACAGGTAGGAAGGTCAAATTCAAGGTCTTAAAGTCATGAAGATGAGAAAAAGCAGCAATTCTTCAAAACTTCCTTGTGTTCGTTTCTGCCACATTTACTCTGTGAGTATTCTAAACAAGATAATAGATGTTCTCTTCAACTGCTACTCTTTGTCACTTTAATATTGGAGACATGTGACATAAGAAGAGAATGGGGTAAGGCGTGTAGTTCGGGGCTACTACTTGCACATGAAATAAATACCAGGATACATTCCAAGGTCCCCAGTGAATGTTTGAAACCACAGACAGTACCACAGTCTATACACACCGTGCTCTTGCCTATACATTCATACCCATAATAAAATTTAGTTTCTAAATTAGGGACTGTAGGAGATTAAAAACAGCAGCCAAGGAAATATAACAATTATAACAACATGGCAGCCCCACTACCGTTGGGCATTGGGGCCATTATGAAGTGAAATAAGAGTTACTGGAACAGAAACGTTGTGATACAGGCTACCAAACGCTAACCAGGCAGGTGGCATCTACAGGGTAGACACGCTGGAGAAAGGAATGCTGGAAGGTGTGAGACTTCACCACACTGCTCAGATGGCGCGCACCTTAGAATGTATGAATCGTTTGTTTCTGGAATATTTTCACAGCAAGGTTCACTGCAAGTAACAAATCACGAAAAGCAAAATCACAGATAAGAGACAACTGTACCTTAAGTTCACTTCCACTTAGCAGAAGTAAAACCATTTGTAATGTACAGTAAGGAAAATTGAACCATATGATTTACATATAGAATGAGTCTTTTGTAACACAGAGCCAAAAAAAAAAATCACATTAAAATAGGTTTTCCATAAGAAACAAGAAACAGTGGATACTTCTAGAATACTCCCAACCTTTGTTTCCTAAAGGATTGCAGAACAGGGGTTGTCTTGGCAGGGACTTAACCACACTCTCTTACCAAAAGACTGCTTTCAAGTCACTGACACAAATGCATAAGTTAATGACATGTTATTTTTAATGCAGGTTATTGTAAAGTCGTGCTGGCCCATGATTTCTCAAGACGATGTATCATGAGAAAACGCCCATGGGAAGTTTACTCATCTCCTTATTATATTCCAGTTGCTTCTTCTCACTTTTGTCTAGCAAGGTAATGCATTCTGAACCTTCAGCTTATTGTTTTAAGAGTTCAGCCTGTCATCCCAACACTCTGGGAGGCTGAAGTGAGAGGATTGCCTGAGCTCACGGGTTCAAGACCAGCCTGGGCAATATGGCAAGATCTCATCTCTACAATAAATCAAACAATTAGCTGGGCATGGTGGTGCTCGCCTGTGGTTCCAGTTACTTGAGAGGCTGAGGCAGAAGGATCACCTGAGTCCAGCAGGTCGAGGCTGTAGTGGCCGTGAGTGTTAAAACCACAGGTGGTACCAAATTCTACTGTACTCCATCCCAGGCGACAGAGTGGGACACTAACTCAAAAAACAAAAACAAATAAACAAACAAAACAGGAAGAGTTCTTGGGTGGTGAATTGCTCAAAGATCTCTCTTATGTAGCAAACCTTTTGCAGAACAATGAAGGCCTGAGAAATGAATCTTTTAATTTTTGTTCCTCACTGTAGCCTGTCTCTACCACATAACAATGTGATGCAGAATGAAGTTGGCTTAAGTCTCTGTATGCGATATTAATTTGGAACTGCTTGTTGGCTGTCATCGTTGACCATGTCACCACTTTGTCACCTGACTCCTAGATTTTGTCAGCTGGGAGCTGGGCTTCTGAGATCACTTTCATCCCGGTGGAATGTGCCTGCAGTGTTTACACGAGGGCCAGTTCACTCACTCCCACACAAGGCTCTCCCTGCTGATGGAGTTGTCTTACTTGCTGTTCATGTATTTGTGAGATGAATATAAAGCTTTCCAGAGGGGAAGAGGAGGAGGACTTCAAGAATGCCGAAAGAGGAAGCATTTTCTCTAGTTATTTGATTGTGATTGATTTGATGAAACAAAATATCAAAATATGTAGTGCCTCTCTTTAACAGCGGTTTTTTGTTTTCGTTTTTATCTCAGCCAATTTTGTGACTGAACTTTCCTCATTTCTCCTTCACACCAAAAAAGGCCTAGTGTGGTGTCTCAAACCTATAATCCCAGCATCTGGGGAGGCTGAGGTGGAAGGATTGCTTGAACTGGGACTTTGAGATGAGCCTGGGCAACTTAGTGAGACCTCGTCTCTACAAAAGAATATTAAAAAAAACTATCTAGGCATGGTGGCACACACGTGTAATTCCAGCTATTCAGAAGGGTGAGATGGGAGGATCATTTGAGTTCCAGAGGTTGAGGCTGCAGTGAGCCAGGATTACACCGATGCACTCCAGCCTGGGGTACAGAATGAGACTTTGCCTCAAAAAAAAAAAAAAAAAAGAGAAAGAGAGAGAGAAAGAAAGAAGGAAAGAGAGAAGAGGAGAGGAGAAAGAAAGAGCTTCATCAAAACCTGGAAACTCAGTCTTCCAGCATCTGCTTACACTTCATAGAGTAATTGTGAAAAGAAAATGGCGGAAAGCAGAAGGAAGGCATGGCCTATTCCTCGACCCTTGAGGATGTGCCCTTTCTTCCCTCTTTCATTCCCTTCCTCCTTGGTTTCTCCCATGCAGCTTCACTGTCTGTGTGGAGAAGAGTTTGCCATTGGGTGCCTGAGGTTAATTCCAGTAATTAAATGTTTCAGCTGTCAGTTCTGCAGCCACTTCCGTGACTCCTCTATGCTTTTGCTGACTGCAAACTAGGTGCAGCAGAAGCGGCAGGATGTATTTTCATCCACATCCACAGTCACAGATTTTTTTAAACATTTGCTTTCAAGCAGTGGCTCTCAAAAGGGAAAGCTATTTTAAAACAACTGATTTATTTGGTTAAAATTATTAAGGTATGCCACAAAACAAG
Organism: Tarsius wallacei; assembly: GCA_963574415.1. Lineage (NCBI taxonomy): Eukaryota > Metazoa > Chordata > Mammalia > Primates > Tarsiidae > Tarsius > Tarsius wallacei. The sequence goes on along the minus strand of CAUYQG010139921.1, from coordinate 21,876 downwards.
ACTGAACAAACAAGAGGTGTGGGGAGAGGAAGGATTCCGAGTTCTGATGGAAGCCCATTGAATGGAAGAAGAACAATAATTCTGGTATCGTATGCGTGTTCCTTTTCTAGTTAAGAGAAAATCGCAACAAACAGGCTAGCCTGTGACATCGTTTTTCTAGGCTTCTAGCTCTGTTCCTGTTTAACTACATCGGGTCCTGTCTGTAAGACCCCCACTGGGAGGGGGAAAACATTCCCTTTGCTGGCAGGTGGTCTTTCTGTAAGCACTTTCCAATTGAAAACATATGTTCCTGGGTGTGAGAAGACCTCTGCTAAGTTAGGAGAAGGCTATGCCAGGGAGTGATTGAATTATATAGGCAAATGCAAGGTAAACATGCTTGGCCCTTTTCTTCCAAGATAAAGGTATAGACTTTTCGGTGTCCTGCGGAAGCTCTCTATCCTCTTCACCTTCACCTTCAAGTTGAAAGTCAGCCTTAACTGCCCTACCACATCATTCAAAAACTACAACCTCTGTTTTTATCCGTGTCAACTGTAGACGCTCTCCTTTCTCCGTGTTTTTTCCGCCAAGATGGGTTAAATTACTAATAACATGGGGTGGATCTTCTTCAGGATAAAACCTTGTCCTCTGACCTCTGATTTTTTTCACAGTTAATTGAAGAGAAGAGAGTCGCCAAAGCAAATGTCTTCAATGAACATCTAAAGGAAGATCCTATTCCTATTCAAAGATGGAATAGAACAAGTCTTTTGGCAAAGATCTTTTTAAAATAAGGAGGAGCAATATATAAATGACTGTTTGAAAGAATCAATTAGAAAAAACTATAACGAAATAAGTCTTAACGATATACCTATATGTATTAAATGTCATACAGCTATGAGGTGCCTGTCCCTGTCTGAACACATCTTGATAAAGGCTCAGTGTCTCAGAATGGCTTGCACCATACTCGGATTGGTTGATGCATGAAGTAACTTACAACACGTAGAGTGTCACACACACACGTTAGCATTCCTAGAAGCTGCTTGAGTAACCCAGAAAAAGCGGTCAAGAATTATTAGACTGCCCTTCCGTCATTGCAGACTAATTAGAAACTGTGGAAAACGAGCTAACCCCGACCCCTCAAAAATCATAATAGTGCTTTGTTTTTATATCGTGTATTTCAGACATGACTTCATTATTTATCAGAACATTCTTCTGAGCGTAGGTAGCAAGCGTTTTCTCCAGTTTATAGAGGCATAAACTTGTGCATAAAAAGATTAATTGATTTCTGCTGGGCAGAGAAAAATCTGGGCTGAAGGGAGGGAGAGACCAACTTTCCACAAAAGCCTCCTACAGCCTACTGTTCTGTATACTGCAGGATATAGAAACCACATCATCAACCTTTGTAACGTGTCCGTGGAGTTTTTGCCATGACACTGATATTAACCACCTTCATGGTATTGATTTAAGAATGTTAGTGGATTTTGTTTGTTGCTTTATGCTAGCACACTACACTCCCATAGAGTCTAGGAATTACTTGTCTGCACAACATGTTGTATATGTGGCAATAGATAAAAGATGATGGCTGGGTGAGGTGGCTCACACCTGTAATCCTAGCACTTTGGGAGGGCAGACAAGAGGATTGCTTGAAGCCCGACATTGGAGATCAGCCTGGGCAACATAGTGAGATTCCCGTCTCTACAAAAAAATTTAAAGAATTAGCCAGGTATGGCAGCACAAGCCTACAGTCCTAGCCACTTGGGAGGTTGAGTCAGGAGGGTCATTTGAGCCCAGGAGTTTGAGACTGCAATGAATTATGGCCGCACCACTGTATACCAGCCTGGGGGGCAAAGCAAGGCCCTGTCTTTCTTTCTCTTTCTCTCTTTTTCTCTCTACATGTATGTGTGTGTGTGTGTGTGTGTGTGTGTGTGTGTGTGTATGAGAGATAAAAATATAAGGTCAGAAAATAGCATAATAGGAGAAACTTCGGAATCCCATGATTTCAATAAAAATAGATAACATCATTAAAACACCCTTTATAAAAATGTCTTTAGCTTGCTTTACTTATTTAATTTTGCCTGTCTGAATGTGCTTTCTCTAATCTCTCTTCCATGCATACATTCATTAATTTATTTCTTAATAAGTATTTATCTAGTGCCTATATTTTGTCCGAAAACGTTGCTTCATATTGGGGACCTGGTGATAAGTAAGAGAGTAAGATCCTTATTCCCAAGAAATGTCTCAACTGAAATCCCAAACTTTAATTCCTACAGCGAACAGGCTGATATCATAAAGAGGAAACAAGCTTTACCAGGGAGATAGCAGGGTGGGGATCACAGGACACTGGAAAGTGCATGCATCTTGTAAAGAGTCTTGGGCCTTGCGGGGTCCAGGCCTCAGTGCAGACGGACGGTGGATTTCTCAAGAGGAGCTCAAGTCTTTGCTTTCAGTTGTTGTTGTTTACCTTATTAGTTGTGAAATTATTTATAGTAAAAGCAAAACAAAATTTCTTTTAAGTGCATCTACAGTGCTGTGTTCTCTCATGAACACCAAAGGGACTGAAAACAGAGTTTCTGGCCTCACATACTGATTTTTCTACTTCCAGAATGTGTGGCTTTGGGTTAAATTATCATACTTGTCTGAACATTGTTTCCTGGACTGCAAGAGACCCAAGGAGCACCACTTTCATCCAGTGTTGTGTGTGTTGAATGAGAGTTTATTTATATATTGCACTTAGAGCAGAGAATAATCCTGGCATGCAACAATCACTCAGTTAGTGTTTATTCTTACTATAGTCTTGTGAGAACAATGTGATTGAAGCAGCAATTGCAGTAACATGTCATAAGTGCTGTGATAGGGAGTTTCAGAGTGCTGTGGAAACACAAAGCAAGAGCGTTTGACTTTGGTCTCTAAAATGTGTCTACGCTAAAGGGCTGTAATATGGAAGTCAGGGCACCTTCCCTGAGGAAACTATACCAGAGGGAAAATGGAATCGCGCCTGGCACAGTGTCAATTCTAAACATAGCTCAGTTGGGTGCACTGGTTGCTGGCAAGGGACAGGGTGGTGAGAGTTGAGGCTGGAAAGACAGGCGGGAACCAGGTCCTCCCAGACAGCTACGTTAGGAGGTGCGAACAATAAGAAATCATGAATGCAGAGGAGCAATGCGATTTGCATTTCTGAAAGTTCCTTTTGGAGAACGTGGAGGTAGATGAGATGAAAGAGAGGTTGGTCGCTTGGGAGGTTTTGGGGAGACTCCAGGTAAAAAAAATAATGGTGGCATTAATCGGAGTTGTGCTAGCGGTCACGGAAGAGTCGGCAGACAGACAAATATTTACTTGCTAAAGCTGATGTCTGGTTAGTTTCTGGGACTGAGGAAGAAAAGACATAAAGATGTCTCCCGCGTTTGGGGCTTTTTTCAGTAAAGTGGATGCTGGGTCCATTCAGTGAGATTAGGATTAGCACAGGTCCCCGGTTTATTCTGGGGGGGGAGGAAGTGCCGGGTTTTGACACGGTGCATTCAAGAGGCCTGGGAGACATCCAAGCAGAAGCATCGACATGGAATATGTGGTTCCAGGGTCCAGTCAAAATGCTTATCCTCTATGAAAGCTTCCATGCTCACCCTTGTGGGAAGCCAAGTCTAAGCTCCTGATGTCTCCTCAGGTCCAGGAACTTGAGAAGCTTATCTCATAGCATCTTGATTTATAGGTTGACAAAGACAGAACAAAAGAACCCAAACATCAAACCCACTAATATTTGAGTCGCTTGTATTCTACAAGCTCCAATTTATGAATTTGAAAGCAATGATCTTTTCTGAATTTGTGAGATATTTTTCTTAATTCCCCTTCGGCCAGAACCAAGCACTTGAGCATTTTCTTGGTATTATGAGATGAAACTTCTGTTTTTATAAACAGCAGGTGTTTCATCGGAGAGCTGATTCCTATGCTTATAAGCCCAGAGGTCTAATGAAGACTCTCTGTTTTCAGTTATGAATTTACATAGCCTGTCGTTCCTTCATGCAACAGACACTGTTCTAGGAGTTGGGAATTCGGCAATAAATCTCAGATAAACACCTCTTTCCTAGTCGAGATCGCAATCCATGGAGAAGACAGACGGTAAACAAAATGTAGCGTAGCCGATGGTTATGAGTTACCTGGAGAAAAATTAAAGCACAGAAGATGGACATCAACCCTTGGAGTGGGGTATTTTCAATTTCAACGTGGCAGTCAAGGGGGGAAGGGTGTGGCATCGAAGATGGTATTTGAAAGCTGACTTAGAACAGACGAGGGAGCAGGCCAAGCAATCATACAAATATGTCGGGCAGAAGGTGCCACAAGTGGGAAGACTGTTCTCTACTCATGACCTCCACAGAAGGAGGTCAGTGTCACAGAGGAGAGAAGGTGACAGGATAAGTTATAGCCGATCAAGGAGGCAGAGGTCCTGACTGTGCAGGCCTTCCAGGTCATGACAAGAAAGAGCCCGTGGAGGGTTTACGCAGAGAAGTGGCATGGTCTGATGTGTACTTTTAAAAGACCACTCAGTCATGTTAAGAATGGGTGCCCAGTGTCAAAGCGGAAGCTAGGAACACTGTAATAATCCGGGAGCAATATGATAGACGTTGTGCTGTGGTTGGAAATCCCTGCAGGTCTGGAATTGGCCTGAGCTGATTCACTGAAGGAGAAGATGCATCTGGATGACACCGATTCTCTAGTCAAGGCATGAAATATACAGAATCATGATGTTACTTTGTAACTGTGAGTCCAAGGCAGACTTCAGGGTGGTTTTTACCAGCTTGTAAACATTGTTTATTTTCTTTATAGATAAGATTGACGATTTATAGTGGGAATGATGATTCGTCCCTGGTCTCTGTGAGAACTCCACTGAGCTCTGACATTGGGGCTGGTTGCATAGCATGAAATATGCCTGCATGACCAGAAAAACATTAAAAAAAAAAAAAAAGTTCAAAAATCCATTTTGGGCTTCCTGGTTCCAAGGTGTTTTGTTGTTTTGTGTGTACATGGGAAGTCTCTGATTTCCGAGAGAAGATAGCATCCTGCAAGGATAGGCTCCTGTGCTCAGCATTTCTAGACTCTTGCTGTAAGGTGGCCTTGGGTTAGCACGCAACCTATGGTAATCCCGTGCTTCTCCAACAATAAACCTTAGATGTGTAATCATTACTACTTTGGAGCCTGTGAGCCTGGCAACATTCGTGCAGGGACTTAGACCCAGGTGGTGGCCTTAGGAGTGGTGAGCCAGTCAGTTGGACACTGGGTAACGTTTAAAGGAAGACCTGATGTGATTTGCTGGTGACTGGATGTGGAGTGTGAGAGACAGAGCAGAGCAGAGATAACTCCAAATATCTTCAGCCTGGGAAACCAGAAGGGGAGAGTTAGGAGTGATGATTGAGGTGGAGCTTAATTAGCATTCACTTAATTCAAAAAAGAAAGGAAAGAAAATGAAGATATTCAGTATAGACAACTCTTCTGGAGATCTGATACAAGCAGAAGCAGAGAAAAGGGAGCTTTGTTAAGAGAAACACAAAACTGCGAATATTTAAGTGAGCTGATAAACAGGCATAAAAGGGAAATTATTTTATTTTAAAATGTTTTGAAAACTTCTTTGGAGAAATTATTTCCTTTTCCACATTAGCTATTCAAATTCTAGCTAATACAAGCAAAAAGCATGGGGTAAATATCCGTGTAGTATTTAATTCTATTATGGGATTTATCCTAAACTGTATTATTCTGTTCCTAAGACATTTCTATTCCAAAGGGATATTTCACTTAACAACTAAAATAAAAAATGAAAAGCTGTACTATAAGATAATGAAATTAGAAGTTAAAACCCAGGGAAAATGTAAAATATTGATTCAATTTTCTGTTTGGAATATTACATTTAAGCAAAATATTGTTTCTTATAATTAAGAACCTGATATTCATCCTAGAATTGTGTGGATAGTAGATGAACCCAAGAAAAGAATGTCATTTCTGGGCTAAAATAAATTAAAGCTGCCATTAATGTTGCTATTGGCTTATAACCTTTATTCTGTTCTGTATTTATATTTCATCTAAAAATCTTTTGTAGAAAATCTAGAATGATTTTTACTTGGTTGGAAAGTGAGAACCTCTGGAAGCACCTGAATGTCTATCTAGTAAGTGCAGAGTTAATGCATGCTAAATGGATGAATGCATGCATTAATGAATAGATGAGTGAATAAAGAGTCGCATGAATGGGTGATGCATGACTCTATGAATTTATTGTGGCATTTATAGTGCAAAAAACGTTGCATGTGAATAAAGAGGAAGTCATGAGTGTGTGCGCACGCGCACACACACACACACACACACACACACGACCTTAGGCTTTCATGAATTGCATGAACTGAAAGGTTTATATAGGCCCTAACAAAGGATGGACCTGTTCTCATGAGTGTTTTCAGATAAGCAGTTTCTCCACCTACTTGTCTCTCAAAGGGATTCCTTCACCAGGTAGGAATTGAAGCTTGGGATTGAGACAAATACCGAAAACACACTTTAGAGTGGTTAACCTCAAGATGATTTAAGAAAGAAAAGAAGAACAATCCAAGTTTCTATATTCTTACATGGATGCACATATAGATAGGTAGACAGCTAGAACCCGCCTTCACAGAAAAAGCTCCCAACATTCTTTCTTTCTTTGTTTTTTTCAACTTTTAGTCTATTTAAAACATTTTTTTTTGCATCCTCTATTCCCAACTTAGTAAATATGTGAAATTCTCACAGAAATTTTTTGAAAAAATAAAGTGCCTCCATAGTGCCATAATTCAGTAGTAATAAGTCCCAGAATGCAGCTCTTCCCCTGCCAAGCTACCCACTAAGCCCACAAATGGAGACGTCCAACCCAACAGTTGCAAAATATTCTTTGAAACTTCATACTCTCCATTGATAATAGGATTGTCTCCTTAGTGAGACAGAACAATCCCATCTTTTCTAGTGAAAATTAAATTAAATTTTAAAAGAAAGCAGTTTGTCGTTTGTCTTTAGGCAACAGACACTAGACACCAAGAGGATAATGAAATAAATGCAAGGAGAAAAAATATAGGTCGGAATTTCCAGAGTTTTTCCCACAGAACTCGAGTCCAACCAGATGCTCCAGGAAAGTGTGTTCCATGGTGAAATACAGTTCTGCAGCACTCCATATGGTGTCCTCTCTAGGGGACAGCAGCGCTCATTAAAATAGCAAAGGCCCCCAAATCCTGAGCTAAGAAAACTCATTTAGCCTCCTCTAACCTGGTGTTTCCAAAATTTACGAGTCCACAAAGCCTTTTTAAATATAACACATATCAAGATCCTGCAGAGTTAGTGATATGGAATATGCTTGGGGTGTTCTTGTACAGACAATGCAAACACATCCAAGTGGACACAGAGCCAGGCCCCAGGGAAATGGAATCACTTAGAGGTAATCAAAGCCTTTGGTAGAAAAACATAACCATCTTGATGCTCAGAGCATGAAACAAAGAAATTATTTAGGCTGGGAACCACATGCCATGTCACTGAGAGACAGTCGGGACTAGAAACAAGACGTCAAAACACTGGAGACAAAAGCATAATTATTAAATCTATCAGACTGCATTTTTAATTAATCATTCTGGTGGTACTGGACAAACTTTCCAAAAAGAAGACTACGAAGATCATAATATTTTTAACTGAACCAGTGCCTCCTAAACTGAGATTCCTTTGTCTTTGGAAAACCTCACTTCCCAGGGTTTCTTATGGGGTGAGTAAAAAGCCTCACAAGCCTTTTTGGACATCAAATTCTTCTTAAAAAACAATAATTTTGGCAGGCACGGTGGCTCACGCCTATAATCCCAGCACTTTGGGAGGCAGAGGTGAGGACTGCCTGAGTTCACAGATTCGAGATCAGCCTGGGCAACATGGCGAGACCTCGTCTGTACAATAAATAAAATTAAAATAAAAAATATTAGCTGGACATGATGGCGCATGCCTGTAGTTCCGGCTACTTGCAAGGCTGAGGTGGAAGGATCACCTGAGTCTAACAAGTCGAGGCTGAAGTGGCCGTGAGCGTGCCACTGCACTCCAGTCTATGTGACAGAGTAGGACTCTGACTCAAAAAAAAAATAGAATAAAATAATTTTTGAATTAAATGCCAGTGAAACAGATGGATTACATTTCCCTCAAAATGCACATTAATTAAAAAATTAAATAGAAAAAGGACTTGGTAAAACCAGCCATGTATTTTGGTGGATCTAAAACATTTAAGAAAATGGTGGGTGGTATTTGGCGAAAGCCCAGTGTCACCAGGCCTGCCTGGCTCCAGACATCAGCCTCATTGACTGAAATATTCTATTAAGCAAACAGATGGACGGGTGGTTTGTTAGACTTCTCCACTAAAGCAAAACATGAAATATAATATTCCTGGAAGGATAAAAGCCTTGTGCGTCATGCTTTTACAAAGGTGAGTTGAGATCCCTCTCCAAGACACTTTAGAAATAATAGAAGCTCAGGGTGCTGATTTTTTAAAGAAACCATTGGTATCAGTATGAGATAATTGAGAAAAGGAGAAGGAATTACCCAAAGAAAAACAAATACACTAGAAAAAAATGGGAGCATATGTTTTATGAATAGCTTGAATTTCTTCAACTACGAAAGCAGCGATTGAGATGCTTCTTAGAATAACATGTAATTTTGTGAAAGACAAGAAGCAGCATTTTGTATATGCTTTGTTAAAAATTGATAAACTTTATTTTATTTTTTGAGTTGGAGTCTCACTCTGTCGCCCAGACTGGAGTGCAGTGGCCGTTCCCGGCCACCACAGCCTCGACCTGCTGGGGTCCAGCGATCCTTCCGCCTCAGCCTTCCAAGTAGCTGGAACTACAGGTGCGCGCCACCACGCCTGGCTAATTTTTTGAATTATTGTAGAGATGAGGTCTCACCAAGTTGCCCAGGCGGGTCTCGAACCCGTGGGCTCAGGCAATCCACTCACCTCAGCCTCCCAAAGCACGAGATTACAGGCTGAGCCACCGAGCCCGGCTGATAAACTTCATTTTTAAGAGCAGTTTTAGGGTCACAGCAAGACTGAGTGGCAAGCACAGAGAATTTCTACACAGAAACCCTTGAACCCACACAGACACAACTTGCGCATGATCCATATTTCCCACCAGAGTGGGACATTTCTTACAGCTGGTGACCTTCACGGACACAGTGTTATCCCACAGAGTCCATAGGTTGCATTGGGGTTCACTCAGTGTGTGTTTTCCCCAAGGTGGTAACTTGGTATTATGGACTATTTATCTTGTCAAGTAACTGACAATGATGCTTAAAATATGTTATTAGTGGATGTTTGAGGACAAAGGAGACTGGAACGAATGTTTCGCTTTGTTTTTTTAATTTATGTATTCGTTCATTTTTAATGACGTGGGGTACTATTCAGGGTCAGGTATGCAGATGTTCATTATGTAGAAACTTTGTTAATGAGCTGTGCCCCCTCCTTGCCTGGCAGTTTCCCACTACTGCCAATTCCTTTCTTATGGTGTTATGGTAATCGTTCAAGGTGCTTTGGGTTTTTTTTGTTTTTGAGTTGGAGTCTCACTCTGTCGCCCAGACTGGAGTGCAGCAGCCGCTCCCGGCCACCGCAGCCTCGACCTGCTGGGCTCCGGCGATCCTTCTGTCTCAGCCTTCCAAGTAGCTGGAACTACAGGCGTGCACTACCACGCCCGGCTGATTTTTGATTTATTGTAGAGATGAGGTCTCGCCAAGGTGCCCAGGCGGGTCTCGAACCCGCGGGCTCAGGCCATCCACTCACCTCAGCCTCCCAAGGCGCGGGATGACAGGCTGAGCCACCGAGCCCGGCTTAATGTTCGTTTTAAAGAAAGAACAAAATGAAATTCAACTGCAGTTCCCTACTACCCAATGAAAACTCTCCTTTTGTTTTCTTTCTTCTTTTCTCTCCTCTCTGGCACTCTGTTTACTGTTGACTTTCCAATTCACTTCTCCTTATCCCTGATGCAGCCTTCAGCCTGTAATTTTTGTTCAAATATCCACCTTCCTTCTACTTTGTCTGGAATTCCAGGGTTAGAACACTTGTCCAAGTTTGGCCAGGCAAGAACCTGGATGCCTTTCTCCACCCCTCCCTCTCTCCTACCCATAATGACGAGTTGAGATTGACCTGCGATCAAATATTGTCCAAGTTGTATTTTCGTTGCACAAGCCAATACATTCTCCTCTTTTGCCTTATATTGGTTTGAGTTGGTTTTCTACTGATTTGAAACAAAAATAGTCCTGGTATATCCTTTCAGACATTTTCTTGGTGCCATTCATACACCTATTTTTTATTTAATGCAGTTATTTCTATGAATTAAGTTTTTCAACAACTGAAGAGCTCCTGTTTGGCGATTTTAATTCTGTAATAAGATCCTGAGACTTAGAACAAACTTTAATTATCACTGTATTGAGAACAAAAGAATAACTTGATACCTCTCCTAGGTTAATTGATTTTTTTTCCCTAGAGTACCTGAAATATTGGTTGAACTTTTTGTAAATTTCCATTTTAAAAGTTATTAAAAAATTGTTAAATTTCCATTTGCTTTTTTAAACATGTTCTTTTTAAAACATGTTGTCCAATGTCTTCTTCATTGCTTCTTATATATGAATGGCATTTATTTGGAACATGCTGATGAAACACACACACACAAAAATAAGCTTTTAAATAATTGTCTTACTGAGGACTACAGATGGAGGCCTGACAGCCTTAGAGTCGTCCTATTCAACTGCCTTGGCACAGTATTTCAGGCCACTGCTCATATACAAGGAATAGGAGTTCAGGACACGCAAAATCACATCAAACTATTTCAGACACTGCAGTGCAGCAGAGTCACATTCTGGTTTGGGTTAAGAGTGCATCTGGCTGCAGATTACAGAGACATAATCACTAAACCTGTCAGATGCTATATTATTTATAGAAAAGGCAAGGATTAGGGTCATTTATCTTTTAAGAAATATAGTGACTCAGGCAAGAGACATGGGAGGCCATGTTTTCTATTCTGTTTTGTCTACAAAGTGTTCTTCTGCAGAGTTGCATTTTGTCACAGACTATGAGATACAAGCAGAAACCATGCTAGTGGGCAAAAATGGCTTCTTGCATTTGCCCCTCTGTCTTCAAAACATAACCTACCAGTTTCAGCCTCCATTTCTCATTGAAAGGATCTTGGCCTAATTAGCTGGACAGATGACATGGATTGCAAAATGCACATTCTAAGCAGTAAGGCTTTAGTCTATGAAGTCTAAATTCCTCCTTGATTCTGTGTGAGAAGTCTAGCCTCCTCATTTCTGCTTCAGCTAGAGAGGTGAGCAGCAATTTCTAATGAAAATATTGTAGGTGTGGAGTATATGAATATTCAGAGAGCAGCTTTATAGATATGAAAGTTTAAGTAAACAGGACAAAGAATTTCCAAATCCATCTTTATTCCTCTCCTTTTACCTATTTCACCCAAGCTGGAGTAACAGGATTAGTTACGTAGACTGGGAAAAAGAGTGCGATATCATTTTCTTGACTTGTTTTTCTTTTCATGTTACTCTACTGACTATTTAGTGTTAGACAACTTTTAATCTTTCGCAGAAAAAAAAAAACCCCAGTTAACTGTTCGTTTTCAGGAGATAAGAGCAACTTAAAAGAATTGGCGTGAATGTCATGAAAGGAAGCTTTGCAAAAGCTAGTCGTCTATAATAAGAATCCTGTTATGACTGAAATGTTTTCAAAGGTCATTCGTTTTAAAATTTACTACAATATAGAAACGACATTGATTGCAATGGAAGAACATATAAATAAATGTTTGTTAATTACACGAGTAGGTCAAGAAAATTAGTAGCAAAGTAGGTTCTCAGTCTGTATTAGTTTTAATATAATATCCTCCAGAAAAAAAAACTGCCTTCATCATTTAGCATTCACAAATAGTATTTATGCTTAAGGTTGTTTTTGGCAGACACTAGGGCCACACAGGAGGCTGGTGGGTTGGGCCAAACATTCTAGAAAGCAGAAAGAAATTTCCCAAGATCTTTTAGTGACTGGAAAACAAGTTCTCACTAAAGCGAAAGGGCCTGACTCAAATTCATGAGCACTCTCCCTCATAAAATTTTTCCCAGAATTTGAAACTTGTGTAGTTGAAAGTCTAAAGAGCTAAGCCCAAAACTCTATGGGAAGAATTTAATTATCTACAGTCTCGAAAGGTTGAATGAATAGAGATTGCGCAAGGCTCTCAATCAATATCTTTTAGTGATCATTATTGAGGAGTGCTGACAAACACAAGGAAAATTGAGTCTTACAAAAACCACAATACAGTCCTTACCTTTGCATTAAAATAATCAAACTCTCATCTACCTAATTGGGTAAAAGGGGAGACTTCGCTGGTGAAAAATACCTTTTGGAGACCAAAGTACTTTTATACACATACAATCACAAATTTCAAGATACAAAGAAACAGACAAAGATGGCTGGATGAGAAGAGAAAAACAAAATGTTGACCAACAAATGATCCAGATATTGCCAATAGTAGATAGGTGTTTATAATAAGTATAATCAATATGTTAATATAGAGAAAAATAAATCTACAAATAATTAAGAAATGGAGAATTTCAACAGAGAAATAAGATTGACCTACATAAAAACATCAATTTATATTCCAGAACTAAAATTTACAATATCAGACATTAATATTTCATTGAATGAGTTCAATAGGAAATGAGCCATAGGAGAATACAGGGTTAATGAACTTGAACAGAGGTCAACAAAATACAGTTAAATAGACACACAGAAAAGAAAACAAAAGAAGGAAAAAAGTAAACAGAGTGTAAGATAATTTTGGCACACAGCAAAATGATTTAATAAACCTGTTATTGGTGTCACAGAAGGAACAGAGAAAGAAAATGGTACCAAAGCAGTTTTTGAAGAGATGATGGCTAAGTGTTATTCTAAAGTAATGAAACAACACAAGTCCCAAAAGCACAGGGAGGAAGTGGCAGTCGTGAAACGCTGCCAGGGGAGGGAGGAAAGGCAGGGCAAATAACACCACCAAGGGCACCTGATCTGAGTCAGGGGAGGCGAGGACCAGTTGGAGGCCCATGCTTCACCTGCACATACGTCACTTATGTACCCCACATCTTTATGACATAATGAAGTAAAAATAAATGAACAAATAAAAATAAAATGATGAAAGCAGCCAACAACCAGGTTTATGAAAGTCAGCAAATCCCAATCTGAGTAAATGCAAAGAAAACTACACTATGCATATTTTAGTAAAACTTCTAAAAAACAAACATAAATTTTTTAAAAATTCAAATTGGCTGGTGGGGGGCAGGGGGCGCGACAAAAACAAATGTTGCATTCAAAGAAAAAACAATGAAACTAATAGTTGGCTTTTCGTCAGAAACTGAAAATCAGAAGACAGTAAAATGACATCTTTTAAGAATAAGACAAAAACACTAATCTAAAATTCTATGCACAATAAAAATATTCTACAAAAAATTGAAATAAGATATGTATAGTTAAATAAAATCCGGAAGACTTTGTTGCTGGTAAAGTGGCTTTTCAAAAAGATTGAAAATAACTAATTCAAGCCAAAGGAACCCAGAAACCACAGCAAGAAAGGTAAGGCATTTTAAGACATAAATGTGTGTGTAAATATATGTTTATTTAAAGTCAATATTTTCTATGATAAATAGGAGTGGTGAGAGTGGATATTTTTGTTTTGCTCCAGTCCTTAGGGGGAATGCTTCCAACTTATGCCCATTTAGGATGGGGTTGCCTGTGGGTCTGTCATAGATGGCTCTTAGTATTTTGAGGTATGTTCCTTCAATGCCTAGATAGTTGAGGATTTTTATCATAAAGGGATGTTGGTTTTATCAATTGTTTTTGCATTTATTGAGGTAATCATTTGGTTCTTGTTTTTAATTCTGTTTATATGGTAGATTACATGTATTGATTTGTATTTGTTGAACCAATCTTGCATCCCAGAAATAAAGCCCACTTGATCATGGTGAATGATGTTTTTGATGTGCTGCTGGATGTGGTTTGCTAGTATTTTGTTGAGGATTTATGAAATTAGGTGCATCAAGGATATAGGCCTGTAGATTTTTTCTTTTCTGTATTTTTGCCATTTTTTAGTATCAGGATAGGATACTGATGGCTTCCTAGGATAAGTTAAGGATATAATTCTATATCTAGAAACCTAAATATTCCACCAAAAGACTCCTGGCATTGATAAGCCACTCTAGTAAAGTCTTGGGATGCAAGATCAATGTTCAAATATTAGTAGCATTTCTATACACCAACAATACTCAAGCTGAGAACCAAGTCAAGAACATAATCTCATTTACAATAGCCACACAATAAAATAGAATAAATAAAAATACAGCGAACCAAGGAGGTGAGAAATCTCTACAACAAGAACTATAACACACTGCTGTAAAAAACAAAAAATGACAAATATAAAAACATTCCATGCTCATGGATTGGAAGAATCAATCTTGTTCAAATATCCATACTTCCCAAAGCAATCCACAGACTTAACACAATCCATATCAAACTACCAGCCTCATTTTTCCAGATATAGAAAAAAACAGTACTCAAATTCATATGGAAGCTTTAAAAAAGCCATAATAGTCAAAGCTATTCTATGCAAAAAGAACAAAGCTAGGGGTGTCACATTGCTGAGCTTCAAACTTTACTACAAGGCTACAATAACCAAAATAGCATAATACTCGTTCCAAAATAGACACCTAGACCAATGAAAAATAAATACAGAACCCAGAAATTAAACTACTGACCTACAACCAAAAGATTTTGACAAAATTAGCAAAAATAAACTGTGATGAAAGGACATCCTAGTCAATACATGGTGCTGAGAAAACAGGCTAACCATATGCAGAAGAATGAAGATGGACTCCTTCCTTTCACTATAAAAAAAATTAACTCAAGATGAATTGATGACTTAAATGTAAGACCTCAAAGTTAAAATCCTAGAAGAAAGCCTGGCAAACACTCTTCTGAATATCAGCATAGGCAATGAATTTATGACCAAATCCTTAAAAGCAAATACAGAAAAAAACCAAAATTGACAAGTGAGACTTAATTAAGCTAAGTTTCAGCACAGGGGGGAAAAAAAAAGACAACAGAGTAAAAAGACAACCTAAAGAATAGGAGAAAATACTTGCAAACATCACATCCAACAAAAACATATATGCAGAATCAATAAGGACTCAAACAAATTGACAAGAAAAAAAAACCATTAAAAGTAAGCAAAGAGCATGAACAGACACTTTTCAAAAGAAGACATGCAACTAACCAACAAACATATGAAAAAATGCTCACCGTTACTAGTCATCAGGAAAATGCAAATCAAAATCACAGCGAAATACCAACCCACACCAGCCAGAGTGGCTATTACAAAGTCAAAAAAACAACAGATGTTGGTGAGGTTGTGGATAAAAGGGAATACTCCTATTCTGTTGGTGGGTTTGTAGGCTAGTTCAGCCCCTTGTGGAAAGAAGTTTGGAGATTTCTCAAAGAACTAAAAATAGATTTTCTACTCAACCCAGTAATCACACTACTGGATGTATAACCAAAGAGCATAAACTATTCTACCAAAGACACCTGCACGCATATGTTTACCTCACCACTATTTCCAATCGCAAAAACATGGAACCAACCTAGTTGCCCATCAATAGTGGATTGGATAAAGAAAATGTGGTATATATACACCATGGAATTTTATGCATCCATAAAAAAAGAACAAAATCATGTCCTCTGCAGCAACATGGGTACAGTTGGAGGCCATTATTCCAAGTGAACTAGCACAGAAACAGAAAACGGATTACTGCATGTTCTCACATATAAGTGAGGGATAAACATTGAGTATATACAGGCATAAGGCTGGAAAAAACAGACACTAAAAACTCCTGAAAGGGAAGAAAGAATGGTGAGCAAGGGTTGAAAAACCACCCATTGGGTACCATGCTCACTCTTGAGTGATGCGCTTAATAGAAATACAAACTTCACCATCACACGTTATACCTATGTAACAAATCTGCACAAATATTCCTTGAATCTAAAAGAAAATTGTTTAAAAAAACCAAAAAAATATTTAAAATAACAGCAATATCTTAGAATGTATATATCCTAGAACAGCTCAATAGAGAAATATAACAATCCCAAATTTGAGTGCACCAAACAGCATAGCTTCAAAAAATCAAATAAAAAATTGAAAGAACTGTAAAAAGAAAAGGAAAAATCATAATTGGAAATTTTAACACACTTGTCTCAGTGACTGATAGAGCAAACATAAAATACAGTAAGAACATAGAAGATTTGATTCAATTTAATTGATATTTACAGAATAACAACTGATTGAACAACTCCATTTTATACATTATTTTCTAATGTGCATGAGATATTTTTCAAACTAGACCATATGCTGACACATAAAGCAGAGGGACAGGTCTCAACAGATTCACAGGATTTAAAGAAAACAATACATTCTTGGACCACAGTGAAGTTAAACTAAAAATCAATACTACACATATAACTAGAAATTCCCCAAATGTATGTAAATTACTTTTAAATAGACATTTGTCAAGGGAGAAAACACAATTAAAATAAGAAAATATTTTTAACTGAAAACTAAGGAAAACAGGACATGTGAACATTTATAGTATTCAGCTAAAGCAATGCTCATGATGAAGTTTATAGACCTAAATTCATATAAAAATAAGAAAGATTGCAAATTAATAATATAAGCTTGCATCTTAGAAAGTTAGAAGAAGAATCTCAAAGTAAATAAAAGAACATACAAGAAAGAAAATAATAGAGAAAAAAAGCAAATTTCAATGAAATAGAAAATGCATATACAATGGAGATAGCTGATAAAACCAAAGGTGAGCTTTTTAAAAGAATAATA
This sequence comes from Tarsius wallacei, assembly GCA_963574415.1. Classification (NCBI taxonomy): domain Eukaryota; kingdom Metazoa; phylum Chordata; class Mammalia; order Primates; family Tarsiidae; genus Tarsius; species Tarsius wallacei. The sequence goes on along the minus strand of CAUYQG010139921.1, from coordinate 4,960 downwards.
AAATTGATAAGTTCTTAATAAAATGGTCTAGAATACTAGAGAGAAAAGACAAATTATAAATTAAAGAATTGACTATAAGGGTATTAGTAAAGATCTTAGAGACATTAGAAGGATAATAGAAGATCGTGGTCTATTTTATGACAACAAATTTGACAAGTCAGATAAAAGGGTAAATTTTTTAAAAATGCATCTTAATAACACTGACACAGAATAAATAGAAATTTTGAATTTGAATATATAATTAAAATATTTTCCACAAAACCCACTTCTGGAACAGTGGTTTTACTTGTACATTTTTTCAAACATTTAAGGAAGAAAGAATATCAGTCTTAAACAGTATTTTTTAGAGACTCAAAAAGAGGAAACATTTTCTACCTCGTTTTATTAGGTCAGTATGACCTAAAAATAAAAACTGACAAAACATTACAAAAAAAAAAAGAAAATTGAAAGGCAATAATTATCATAAACATAGACGCAAAAATACTAAAGAAAATAACAATTAAATCCAATAATGCATTAAAAAGATTAACACATGATGACTTTTTCCAGGAATCAAGGTTGGCTTGGCTTTTAAAAATCAATTGAAGTATTTTACTACATTAGCAAAATCCAGAAGAAAAAATCATATGGCAAATTATTTAAATGCTGAAAAGCATTTGATAGAACAGGACTCAAGATAAAATTAGCTGTCAGCATGTAGGAATTGGTAATCTATTAAAGAATACCTACAAAAAGGTCTAAACCTCATATAATGGTGAATTATTAAAATATTTTCTTCTGAATGTAAGAACAAGACAAGAATGCCTACTATTAACATAGTCATCATACTTAACAGCCAATGCACAAAGGCAATACAAAGAAATCAAGTTATGAAGACTAGAAAGCAAAAATACAACTTCCATGATTTGCATATATGATTTTATATGCAGAAAATCCAAAGAATCTACTAACTTTTAGCACAACCACTGGATACAAGTAATGTAATATAATACTTACATATGTATTTTATATGAGTAATAAACAACTAGAAATGAAACAGAAAAATTTCCATTTATAATCCAGTGTAACATTAAAATGTTTAATATTTAGAATATCTCTAATTAAACATAAAGTTTTGTATGCTAAAAACTAAACTGCTGAGAGAAACAAAAACCTAATAAATGAAGAGCTCTACCAGGTCCATAAACTGGTTATTCAGTAATATTAGGAAATCAATTCTCCCAACACTGATCAACATAATAAATGCAATTCCAATTAAAATTACCTGCAAATATTTGTGTGTGTATGTGTTTGAAAACCGATAAGTTGATTCTAAAAGTTACATGAATATGCAAAGAACCCAGATAAGGCAAGACAATATTGAAAAAAAGAAAGAAACAATTACGGGTGAATGTTAACAAATTTAAAATAACGATGACAATGTAGTATTGACACAATACTGAAACTGAATCAATAAAGGATAATGGAGATTCCAGAAACAGATTCATGCCTACATGGTCACTAGATTTACAGTAAAGACACCAGTGCAATTTAGAGGGAAAAAAACTCGTCTTTTTTCATGGAGTAGGTGGGGGACATTGCACCTATCTTACATCATATATAGAAATTATTAGAAAAAAACATGGATTTAAATAGAAAAGGTAAAATACTAAAATTCTACACAAAATAGGCAAATATTTTAACATCCTTGTAGTAGGAAAATATGTTTTAAATAGACCAAAGAAACAAAAATAAACAATTGTTCATTTGGATTTTATTAAAATTGTGAATGTTGTTTATTAAAAGTCACCATTAACAGAGTGAAAAGAGCAGACAAAGGATGGGAAAAGATGCTTGCAATATATGTATCTGGCCTACCACCTGTATCCAGAATCTCAAAAATCTCATGTAGCTCAATTAAAAAAAAAAATACTGAAAACCCAATAAGTAGACATAAGATTTGAATAAGTACTTCACAAAAAAGGACATCCACATAGCCAAAAACATAAAATGCGCTACACTTCATAACTCACCATAAAAAGTTAAGTTAAGCTATAATGTGGCACTTCCACATACCCACCAGAGTTACTAAAATTAAAAAAACTGAGAAACATTTAATACATGGAATAACTTGGCAAAGATATCAAGTATTGGTAACAAAGTGAAGCAATTGGAACTCTAACACTATTGCTCATGGAAATGTAAATTGGTGAAAGCATGCTGAGAAATCATTTATAGTAGTGTCTACTAAAACTAAACATACTCATACCCTATGCCCTATTAAATAACAATTTCATCCTTAGGTATATAACCAAGAAAAATAAGTGCATATGTACATCGAAAGACCGATTTGAGAATGTGCATGGCTACTTTAGGCATAAAAGCTCCCATTGGAAAGAACCCAAATGTCTATCAACAGTAGAGTGAGAAGTAAAGAGTTTAACTCTTTCAGCCAATTGCTAATCAGAGAATCTTTGAATCCACCTCTGGCCTGTAAGCCCCTCACTTCAAGATGTCTCATCTTTCCAGGCTGAACCAATGTATACCTTTCATGTATTGATTTATAGGTTTGCCAGTAATGTCTATTTTCCTAAAATTTGCAAAATCAAGCTGTAACTGGACCTCTTCAGATTGTCCCCCAGGCCGCAGTCACTCATATTGGCTCAGAATAAACCTCTTCAAGTATTTTACTGAGTTTGGCTTTTCTGTCAACAAGGATGTTACGACTACATTTAACAATGTGTACGAATATCACAGAGATAATATCGTGGAAGAAGCTAGATATAGAAGAATACACGTTGAATAATTGCATTTATCTGAAGTTCAGGATCAGCCAAAACTTATTTATGACAGTAGAAATCAGAATATTGGTTATGCTAGAATGTTATTGACTTTAAGGACATGAGGGGGCTTTCTAGAATGCTGAAAACTTTCTCTATTTTGACCTTAGTGATAGTATCAAAAAGTGTATGTTTAGTCTTTGTGTGCCTTTCTCTATAAATTGAAAATACACTGTGTGTAGTCCACTAAACTGTCACAACTCCTATCTTGAAATGCAAAATTTAATTTATACATGGATTTTAATTTTAATAGTCGATCAACTAAATTTTATTTATTTATTTAATTTCAACACCTCTGGGGGGACACAAATCGTTTTTGGTCTGAGCTTCAGGGGTACCCACCACCCCCAACTGTGCACATTGCACCTGTATGTTTGTTTGCCATTTGTTTATCTTTTTTGAGAGGTATCAGTTCATGTCATTTGCCCACTTTTTAATGGGGCTATTTGCTTTCTTCTTGCTGATTTGCTTGAGTTTTTTGTAGATTCTGGATATTAGTCCTTCGTCAAATGCATAGTTGGTAAATATTTTCTCTCATTCTATAGGTTGCCAATTTGATCTGTTGAGTATTTTGCTGTGCAGCAGCTTTTTAGTTTAATTAAGTCTTACTTACTTTTGTTTTAGTTGCATTTGCTTTGGGGGCTTTAGCCATAGATTATTTGCCTAGGCGGATGTCCAGAAGAGCTTTTCCTAGATTTTCTTCTAGGATTTTTATGGTTTCGAGTCTGATAATTAAGTCACCATTTGTTGAATAGAGTGTCCTTTCCTCATTGCATGTTTTTGTCTGCTTTGTCAAAGATCGGTTGGTTGTAGGTACTTGAGTTTATTTCTGGATTCTCTATTCTGTCCCATTGGTCCATGTGTCTGCTTTTGTATCAGTACCATGTTGTTTTGGTTACTATAGCCTGGTATGATTTGAAGTTGGGTAATGTGATGCCTCTAGCTTTGTTTTTTGTTTTTTTGCTTAGGATTGCTTTGGCTATTCTAGCTTTTTTGGTTCCATATGAATTTTAGGCTTTTAAAAAATTCTGTAAAAAATAATGTTGGTAGTTTTTTGCGTCTATTTTCATAAGGGATATTGGTCTGTAGTTTTCTTTTTCTGTTGTATTTTTTCCCGACTTTGGTATCCAAGCGATACTGGCCTTGTAGAATGAGTTAGGGAGGGTTTCCCCCTCCATAATCTTGAGGAAGAGCTCCAATCAAATTGGTGCCAGTTATTCTCTGAAAGTCTGGTAGATTCAGCTGTGAGTCCATCAGGTCCTTGACTTTTATCTTTGGGAGACTTCTAGTTAACGTTTCAATCTTGCTACTTGTTATTAGTCTGTTCAGGGTTTCTATATCTTCTTGATTCAAGGTGTGTGGAAGGTTGTATGTTTCCAAGAATTTATTCATGTTCTCTAGATTGTCTAATTTGTTTGCATAGTACATGATAGTCCCAGATCTTTTGAATTTCAGTTGCATCAGTTGTAATGTCTTCTTTTTGATTTCTGATTGAGCTAATTTGAGTCTTTTCCTCGTTTCTTAATTAATCTAGCTAGTGGTCTATCAATTTTGTTTATCCTTTCAAAGAACTAACTTTTTGTTTCATTGAACCTTTGTATTTTTTGATTTAAATTTCATTTAGCTCGGCTCTGATCTTTGTTATTTCTTTTCCTCTGCTAACTTTGGGTTTGCTTTGTGTTTTTCTAGTTCTTTGAGGTATGATGTTAGGTTGTTGATATGTGATCTTTCAGTCTTATTAATGTGGGCCTTAAACACTACAAATTTTCCTCTGAGCACGCCTTTTGCTTTGTCACAGAGGGTTTGATAACTTGTTTCACTGTTATCATTCATTTTGGAGAATTTTCGAATTTCCATCTTGGTTACATTGTTGACCCAAGGATCATTCAGAAGTAGGTTGTTTCACTCCCATATTTTTGTTTGGTTTCATGAATTCCTCTTGGGTAATTTCTAGTTATATTCCACGGTATTCTGAGAAGGTGCTTGAATAATTTCAATTTTTAAAAATTCTTTGAGACTTGATTTGTGGTCTGTAATGTAGTCTATCTTGGAAAATGTTCCATATGCTGATGAGAAAAATGCATAGTCTGTAGTTTTCGGATGGATTATTCCATAGTTGTCTGTTCATTCCAATTGTTCTA
>CAUYQG010139920.1:0-129776 GCA_963574415.1 Tarsius wallacei | reverse complement strand
AAAAAATTAGCCGGGCGTGGTAGCGCGCGCCTGTAGTTCCAGCTACTTGGAAGGCTGAGGCGGAAGGATCGCCGCAGCCCAGCAGGTCGAGGCTGCGGTGGCCGGGAGCGGCCACTGCACTCCAGTCTGGGCGACGGAGTGGGACTCCAACTCAAAAAAAAAAAAAAAAAGAATACCACACCCTACGTTTTAAATAAATGCATGGCTGCCCAACTACAGACTACGCTTACCAGCCTCCCCTGAACTCAAGAGGCCATGGTTTAAATTTGGACTAGCAAATGGGGATAAAGTGACTGGAACATTCAGGTCGCCTGTTTGCCCCAGACACTCTTTCTCCTTTTTGCTGACTGGAGACAGTGACGACAGCAGCATGTGAAGACTACAGGTTGATGATGGCAACACTGCTGGCCACCTCCACCGGTGGACCACCACTCACCTCCAGATTCATGTGTGAGACAAACATGCTTCTATCCTGGAGCTGCTGCATTGTCTGGTTCCTTTGTTACTGTTGCTGGGCCTATATTTCTACTCGGTGCTGTGCCACAGAAATACAATCCAAGCCACAAACGCCATTTTACATTTTCTAGTAGGCATATTTAAAAACGTCAAAAGAAATAGTAAAATTATAAAATTAATTTTAATGTTTTATTTAGCCTATCTTCTAGTAAACACAAAAATCATTGAGGTATTTTGTATTCTTGTTTTCATATTAAAACTTCAAAATCACCAAGATGGGAAGACTGTTTGAAGCTAGGCGTTCTAGACCAGCCTGGGCAACACAGCAAGACCCCGTCTCTACAAAAAATTTTTTTTAAAAATTAGCTGGGCTAGGCTCGGTGGCTCAGCCTGTAATCCCGCGCTTTGGGAGGCTGAGGTGAATGGATTGCCTGAACCCGCGGGTTCAAGACCCGCCTGGGCAACTTGGCGAGACCTCATCTCTACAATAAATAAAAAAATTAGCCGGGCATGGTAGCGTGTGCCTGTAGTTCCAGCTACTTGGAAGGCTGAGGCGGAAGGATCGCCAGAGCCCATGCACTCCAGTCTGGGCGACAGAGTGAGACTCCAACTCAAAAAAAAAAAAAAAAAAATTAGCTGGCCACAGTGGCATGTTCCTGTAGTCCTTGCTACTCAGAAGGCTATGAGGTGTGAGGATTGCTTGAGCCCGGCGGGAGATCAAGCCACTGTACTCCAGTCTGTGTGACAAACCAAGACCCTGATTCAAAAACAACAAAACTTTAAAATCTAGTGTGCATTTTATATTTACAGCACATCTCCATTCAGACTAGACACATTCCAAGTGCTCAATGCTAGTATATTGGGCATTGGCTACTATATTGGGTATTGGGTAATGCAGGCCTAACTGATACTGACAGAGTTGTCAATAAATATTTGGGGGGGGGGGTTGTTGAGAGAGACAGAGCTGGATGGCTTCTATTTTCTCTGAGAAGAGGAAAGGTCTTCATCTTGTGCAAGCAAGAGTGACAAAGATGTGAAGGTAGCTTCAGGCGAGAGCTTGGAATAGCTTCTCTGATATGTAAATGTGTTTCTGTTTGGGCCCAGTTGAAATTAAGAGATGTTGGTGTGTTTCTGAAAGCAGCCTCAGGGCACAGACAAAAGGTAGGCAGGCAGATGTCACAACTCTCCAGAGCAGAAGGTGATCTGGGTGGGCGGGAGAGGAGACAAAGGAGCTGAAGATGTGATGGCACATGGTGGGGTGATGGGCGGCTGTGGTTTTTCCACTGGACAGGAAAGGGAGTACACCTCAGATAAAGCTGCCCAGCAGGGTGGGTCCAGTGGGGACAAGAGGCTGTAGAATATTTGGAATATGTGGATCTGAGGACATGTGGGAGAGCAGGTGCAGTAGGAACGAGGTGGTCAAAGCCAGATGGGTAACATGCTGTTTTCAGATCCTGGGAGTTGGAAATATAAGATTTTAGAAGCAGAGGATCAAGGGCTGCCAGGCACCCCAGAGTGCAGCTGTGATGGAGATGCAGAGAGGGAGAGAAGGCCACCCAGGGGAGGCAGCAAAAGAGCCCCAAGGCAATGGCACTAGAGGGATGACCACGTGGGTACCCAGGATGATGGGGGAGAGCAAGGTAGGAGAGAGAAGGCTGGGAGCCCGGTCTCATCCCTACTTGGGGATGGCAGGCATGAGGTGAGTGGGGACTTGTGCTGGGGGAACCATGCAGGCAAGTGTTTGCAGGTTACACTGGGGAGTGAGGAAAATGTGGCTGCCATTCTCCTGAGTGGGCAGGGGCCTTGGGAGATGGGTGAGAGGGAAGCATGCTACCTGACAGGGCTGGGCCCTAGAAAGTGGAGGGGACTGTGTGTGATGGACTTGACATCCCCCTGAACAGGGCAGGTGAGCTGGGGAGGGAGCACAAAGCAGCAGGGAGGATGGCGATGCCCCACCCCCACCCCCAAGGGAGGCATGCGCAGAATGGAGCTACCCCAGGTGCTGTACTGTTTCCTAGTGCCTTGCCATGGCTGTCTAAACAGGGAGGACCTGAGCACGGGAGCCCGGTCTCCTCCCCCATACAACTCAGCACAAACCAGGCAAATGATAGGTACGTGTGTCTTCCAAACTGATTCAAAGACTTGAGCCTGATGTGAACTAACTGTTGGACGTTCACAGAATGGTTCACCTTTTGGTCCCTCCCTTAATCTTTCACACTCCCACAGTTAACTGAAGAACATGACCCCTGGAAAAATAATTTATGAATACAGTCCCTGGCATAACTGGCAATTATATCTGCATTTAGTGCCTTATAAATATGGCCACTTTCTAAGGTCTCTGAATACCTGACTTATACTCCCAGTTAACCTCCTTAAACTGTTCCTTTCTCTCTCTGGACCTTGTCATCTCCTTCTAGGTTTGCTTTAAGGAGGACTGTCCCCATGTATTCTCTTTTGGCAGTAGTCACCAGGGAGCCCCCAGCTATGTCTGGGGCAGCTCCACTGGCCGGCTCTGGCTGGCCCAGATGCACGACTGTGGCAGCATGGGGCCTGGCATATCCACTCTCATGGCTCACTGTGCACAGAACCAGGCCGGGGGCGGCAGTTGCCTGTTTGTCTTGTCTAATGGTCGCTGGAGACAGCCTTCTGGCCGACTTATGGGACAGTGTGGGAATAAAGGCAGAAAGGATGGGGAGTGATGGGGCTGTTGGAAACCTTAATGTCAGGCAAGGTCTGCCTTTGAACTCTAGAAGAGACTCAGTCCAGGTCACCTTCATTGTCTGGAGTAATTCAATTTGAATAAGTATTTACTGAGCACCTATCTTATACCAGGCACTAGCAGGCAAGATGCAGTTGAGGACACAAGACATGAAGACATGAAGCAGCTCTGGCCCCTGTTCTCAGACTCATGGACTAACCAGGGAGACAGTGGCATGGGTGGGGAGCAAGAGCAGAGACCACAAACGATACGCCTGGCAGACTCTGAAGGGTGAGCTTGGCTGGGCAGCTGGCAGGTGCTGTCCCATGAACCCACTCACCTCTGAACCAACATCACTCCATGTTGTCTTACGATACACCCATCAATTTCCATCATGTTACCTCACCATGACATCATATCACCTCCCTGATTCTAGAGAGCGGGACCCTAAGCCATAGCACCACTGGGGACTTCTTATCTCTACATTTCACCCAAGGCTGTGAATAAATGAGCATTGTGCCCACTGAAGTTCACGGATCAGGACCCTGCTACCACCGATCAATGGCAATTACAATGGGAGCTGGAAGTCTGACACGTTTGGTTGATGCTAATCTCCCTTCCACCCCAAGGAAAAGGGCAAGCCGGAGAAAATGACAGATTAGAACTGCTTTGAGTTCTTGGCAAGAATATGGCTAGAAAAATCTGAAGGGCCATTACTTTGATTGTTTCCACCTTGGAGTTATCTGTCTCTTTTCCCAGGAGATCAAAGCACTAGTAATGGATCTTTTTATTCATTGTCATCATCCCCCAGGAAAAGAACCAGAACAGGGCAGGGAATACTTATCCAGGAGGACACTGGGGTTTAGCGTCTACCCTAGGGCCCCACCGTCCGACAAGAATAGTTCATGCATTCACTCATTTGAATAATATTCAGATCATCTGTCATCATTTCTCTCCTACCCTTCCCCTAAGGTGAAAGGAAAGAGGCATATCAATAAACAGTCACTGTCTACATGCTGGGAAAACAAGCCAAGCCCTTATGGAGGCCACATCTAGGATGTAGGTCCAAACCTTGTCTTGCCACCTCCTCTCCCCCCAGCCTCCCTGAGGTCAGGACCTCCCTAACACACTGCCTTCTTAGAGTCTGCAGAAATTTCAACCATACTTTATGGCACTTCACCAAAATCAACACCTCTCAGGCCTGTCCCCCCTCTAAAACCCAGGTTATACATAATATTTTTCCTTGAAGAAACCTGCCTATTAGCCTGGCATACAGAGGCACCTCAGCATTGTCCCTGGGAGTCATTTCCACTGTGCTTAGTGGAGGGACAATGAGGAGAGGTTGAGGTGGCCCCCTCCGGGAAGGACAATGGCCCTTGCCACACTAGGGCCCAGGCAATCAGCCCAAGGTGAGAGGGGGCAGGCAGCAGGTAGGGAGGAGGGGTAACTCCCAAGGTTCTGCATCACAGCCCAGCACATCAGGCCTTGGTCTTCTTTCCTGAGCAGCCTCACACTGACCAGATGATTTTCCTCAAGAGCTGGGGGCTGAAAGAAATGCTTAGTTGGCTGTCATCAGAATATTCAAAATGCATAGAGGGACCCGGGGGGCGGGGGGGGGAAATCACTAACCGCAGGGAGATATCAGTCCCATTCAGATGCCATATGCCACAGAAGTAAAGAGCTAGTAAATTTAATATAGTATAGCCCATGCAATTACCCACTTTAAAAATTAAGGACCGAGACCACAAACCCACTAAACTTCAGATCTTCATAATGGGCAGTTAAATGGGAGAACAAGAGAGAGGGAGCCAGGGGAGAAAGGAAGAAGAAGGGGAACAAGGAAAGGGAGAAGAAGGAAAGAGGAAGACAGGAGAGAAGAGGAGGAAGGGGGAAGAAAAGAGGACAGAAATACAGGATCAGCAAGACAGAGCATGAGGCAGGAGCCAAGGGGAAAACAGAGAAAAGACAGAAGTGGAGCTCAGTGCATGCACGTTCTCGAGGAACACCTGACACAGTTACCAAAGAGATTCAGTCACAACTGCAGGCACAGACAGAGACAAAAGTTTACCCCGTTGACTAGCATATATTCACCTGCGGGTTTTTTCTCTTTGTTCGCACAACGGCCACCCTCATTTAGAGTGGGGTTTCTCAACCTCAGCAGTTTCTCAACTGATATTTGGGGCTGGATCATTCTTTGGGAGGCTGTTCAGTGCATCATAACATTACAACATTGACATCTTTCCACTAACCTCATTATAACATGAACATCGTTATAACATAACATCATAACATTAACAGCATTCCTGATGCGGTGGTTTGATTGCGTCGCCTTCAAAATCCAGGTGTTACCAATGTGATGTAGTAAGAGGTGGGACCTTTAAAAGGTGATTTTGCCATGAGGGCTCCTCCCTGGGTGATGGGACAAAGGCTTCACACAGTGCTCAGAGGACAGAGCTTGCCCTTCTGCCTCCTGCCTTGTGGGGACGCAGTAGATGCCATCAGAGCCCTCCCCAGTTGTGACAACTAAAAATGCCTCCAGATACTGCCAAATGTCCCAGGGGCGGGGAGGAGGGGCAAATTGCTCCCAATTTAGAATCACTGGCCTAGGCCTTTTTCATTTCATAACTCAACTCTTGCCCCTCACAGTCTCTCTCCTTTCGATCTTCCTAGCTCCACCACTCCCTACCCACAGCCATGAGAGGAATACCCCAGAAAGCACCACTTTGAAGGTGTTGCTTCACTACTCAGAAACACTCCAAAGCACCCCCGTGTCTACTGAATAAATGAGCAATATTGGTGACTTACTATGTGCCAGGCTTTGTTCCAAGTACTGGAAAAAGACAGGTTGACCCAGACTCAAGATCTAGACCTAAGACTCTAGTTGAGGGAGGCAGACAATAAACACGTAAGGAAAAAAATAAAGGATAATTTCAGACAACAAGAAGTGCTATAAAAAAAAATAGGGCAGTAGGAGAGAATGAGGGAGGGAGGTCAGGGAAGGGATGTCTCAAGAGGCACCATCTGAACTGTGACCTGAATCGGGGAGGAAGAAGCCAGGAGAGAAAGGTGAAGAACATTCCAAGTTGGAGAAGCAAGGCAAGAGAGAGCTTGGCAGGCATCGGAGTGCATGAGGGGAGGGATAGAGAGAGGAGCGGAAATGAGGGAGACATGGGTGGACACATGGCCTGGTGGGCCATGGTGAGAAGCTCAGACTTATTCCAGTGCAATGGGTGCACTGGGTTGTTACCAGAGGGTTATTACCCTAGCCCAAAGTTCATCACCTCACTCTAGGCTTCCCCAAACTAGCCACCCCCCCCAACCCATCTTCATCAGCTTGCATTTCCCTGTGCTAAGTTGAGTCACCTAGAAGACTTGTTCAAACAGTGCCTGATTCAGTCCCTCTATATCATTACGTCAATAACTTATATATAAATGACTAATAGTGTACCTTCCTTTCACCTCACACCCATCAGGATGGTCATTACCTAAAAAACAAAAACAGAAACCAACTGACAAACAAAAAAACAGAAAATGAAAAGTGTTGGCAAAAGAAAGAGAGGAATTGTGACCCTCGTGCACTGCTGGTGGGAATGTAAAATGGTGCAGCCACTGTGAAAAACAGTATAGTGATTCCTCAAAAAATTAGAAACAGAATTACCACATGATTCAGCAACTCCATTTCTGGGTATATATTCAAAATAATTGAAAGCAAGGTCTCAAATGGATATTTGTACACCCATGTTCATGGCAACATCATTCACAATAGTCAAAAGACGGAAGCAACCCAAGTTCCATCCACAAATGAATGGATAAGCAAAATGCATACATACAACAGAATATTATTTGGTCTTACAAAGGAAGGAAATTCTGACACACACTACAACAAGGACGAATCTTGAGGACATGATGCTAAATGAAATAAAACAGTCACCAAAAGTCAAATAATGTAGGATTCCACTTTGAGATACCTGCAATAGTAGATTCATAGAGACAAAAGCAGAAAGGTTGTTGCAGGGACTGAGGGGTGGGGGGATGAGCAGTTATTGTTTAGTGGGTACAGAATTTAGGTTGTGCAAGATGAAAAGAGATGTGACGATGGTTGCAAAATAAATGCGAATGTACTTAACACCACTGAATGATGCACTCAAATCGGTTAAAACAGTAAACATTATATGTGTTTTACAATTACAAATAATTTTAAAATGCAAAATAGTCTTGTTTTATAGCTTACAGAGCACTTTCCCACACCTCATCTCATTTTTATCTTATAATAATCTAGGAGATTATAGTGAAGTGGTAGCATTCCCATTTTATAGATGAGTATTCAGAAAACCAGATATATTGAATCAACTCAATTTTGGGCACACAGCAGGTGTGTTGAGGAACTTAAACTGAAAATCAGATCTTTTGCTCTACTAGCAACACTTAACACTGAGTCCTGTATATCATAATGCTTCTTGTAGAATGTTCCGTATAGCAAATCACCTTTTATGTGCTTAAGTGATGCATAAATACTAGCTGGATATTAGGAGAAAAGAAAGAGGTGAAAAGGGAGGGAGAGATGCAGTTACTCTACTTCAGGAAGATTCCTGTCTCATGATTTAGGGGAAGAGGGAAAACCAACATTTTCTGCCCTCTGTGGTGGGTATTATTATTATTATTTTACAGGAGATGACAAAGAAAATGGAGTCCTTAAACCACCTGACCAATTTCACGACCCTGACTCCAATCCATGTGACTTTTGAGTCCAGGCTCAACTACAGGAAACGCAGCCACCTCCTTGTTCTAGAATGGTCTGGGCACCAACATGTGGCATCCAGGTCTTCTTGCCCTTGGCTGGCATTCAAGTGATTACTTGCCCAGTTCACTTTCTTCCTTCCACCACCCCAACCAAGCTACTTGCAATGTAAAGAGGACGCTTTCCTGAAACACTCTTCCCTCTCATTGGGAAGAGCACTCCCACCAGCTGTCCTCTGCCCAGCTCCTGACCTGCTCAATCTGCTTGGGCATTTCAGGGTGAGGAGAGACATGGACTGTGGAAGCTTCTCACTTCACCTTCCTTCCTCCCGGCTCACACAAGGCCTGCGTACCATCTCCTCCAAGAGTGATTGGTCCCTCATCTCTGTCCATGGGACTTCCCTGGGGGCAGGGAAGAAGCATGGTAGGTCAATCACTACCTTCTTGCGGCCCTGCCACCACTCACGGAGGAATGCACAATTGAGGTTCTGGGACCCCTGCTCCACCAAATCAGCATTCGGTCACCCAGCCTGTCAGATGAGGAGTCAAGGTGCTCCCCACACAGGGGCTGACAGCAGGGGGTGTTCCACACCCTCTTGACTCACAAGAGGCATCTCATGCCACCTCTTCTGAATCAGCCCTTCCTCCTTATTGTGGGGTACTTTGGAGATGCCTGAGCCAAAGGCATCCACAGGCTGCCCCACTCTGAGAATGTGGCGGGAGCTGAGGTCCCATTGATTTGAAGCAGGGGCTCATCGACCCCCGTGTAATGAACTTGGCTGCAAATGTGACTCCAGCCCCTGACTCTCTATCAGAATCTGTCACTTAGTGGCCTTTGTTTCTCGGCATCCAGAACTGGTTAACCTACCAAATGTGAACCCACTCCATGAATCTGATGGTAATAAGGTCGGCTTTTGCTTTATTTATCATTAAGGCTGGCAGACCCAAAGGGTAATTTAGTGTTTGAAAAAGCCGATTTTAAAACTTTGTGTCAGGTGACGCATTGCCAAATGCAGCCTAATTACTGCATCATTAAATACAAACCAAAGTCTTTATTTAAATTCACTTTCATCTCATCCCTGTCTATAAAACATAGGGATGTATACAGAGTGAGTCTCTAATCCACAAAACAAATCTATCCGCTCTTGTTTTTCTCCCACAGTCAGCCCTCTGGTGTCTCGGGGAGCTCACCAGAGCTCTTATACTTTTCAGTTCCTGCACATCAAAAGGACATTCCTCATTCATCAGTCCTCTACCATGCTAAGTAGGGATGCAAAATTGATGTAAAATTGACATAATTGATGTATTCATGGTCCCTGCCCTCGAGGAGCTTATAGATTTGTGTGGAAACAAAAGCAAATAATTATAACACAACGGACCCTGGATGTTGTCCCCAGATACCCTCCCACTTCAGTGCCTCCTGGTCCCTGCTCCTTGTCACCTGAGCATCGAAGCCTTCTCTGAGTACAGGCAGGAAACAGGCCCTGCCCCCACTCACCCTTAGCCTGCTCCACTTTATTCTCATCCTTCTGTCCACAGAGCATTATCAACACCAACACACGCCACAATTCCAGGCTTGTAAGTCTGTCGGCTCCCACTCCAATGGGGATCAGCAGGAGCTGGGGTTTGCTTACTGCCGTGGCTCTAGCCCCAGCACAGTGCCTGGCACACAGTGGGCACTCACTCAATACTTGCCAAACGGGGAAGTGAATGGGTGCTGCAGCAGAAGTACAAAGTGAGTCTGGAGGGCTGGCAGAATCCCCTTCTTTCTGGGGGAATTGCCTAGGAAGCCTTCACAAAGGAGGAGATGGTTAAACAGAAGATAGAAATCTATTGGTTAGAGAAGGGAAATTGCACGACCATGGGCACAGGGAAATGGAAACAAATTATTTGTGTAGCTGAGATTCGGGGTGACTGGAGAAGAGAGCAGAAGAGGAGGCTGGAGGTACTGGGGGCTATGAGGGCCCCGTAAGCCATTTAAAGAGACTTGAACTTTATCTCAAAGGTACTCCTGGAGAAACCTGCAACCATATTTTTAGAACTAGAGGGCAGACCCCAGGTGAAGTTTCTAGCTCCCTATATGACTACCAGCACAAGCTTGGCCTATGCAGTAGCCAGTCCCCAAGATGGCACAATGATCTCTGCCTCCTGGTGTGCACACCGCTCTCATAGTCTCTCCCACATCTATGGTGGTTGATCTGACAAATAACACACAGCGGAAGTGATGGGATGCTGATTCTGAGACTGTTGCTTCTGTCTTAGGGGCATTCTCTTTCTCTCATCTCTTGCTCCAAGGAAAGGAAGCTGTTGTGAGCAGATCTGTGGAGAGATCCACACGGCCAGGGGCTAACACCTCCAGCCAATGGCCAGCAAGGAACTGTGGACAGCCCTTTGAGTGAGCTTGTAAGTGGATTTTCCAGCCCCAGTCAAGCCTTGGGATGATGGCAGCCTCAACAACAGCCTGGCAGGAACCTTGTGAGAGACTCCAACCCAGAAATACCTTCGTTAGCAGCTCCCAGATTCCGGACTCTCAGAAACTGTATGAGTGAATAAATGGTTGTTGTTTTAAGCCACTAAGTTTTGAGATAATTTGTTACACAGCAATAGATCACTATTACAGCCTAATTTCCCTCCAAGAGCATCTAGAGACCTCCTGCCTTTGGGATGAAGATTGCAGTAGAGATGAAGGCTACCCTTCTGAAAAGGCCACTAATTAGAGATTCCTAATGAGGGCAAATGGAAAAGATGGGCAGGTCCAACTCTTTCGCACCAAAGTCCTGCAGGTGAGAAGGATGGCTGGAAGTTGGAAGCTTCCCTCTAAGGGAGGGCAGACACAGCCGTTCCTCCAGCTCCAGGGCTGGCAGCTCCCCACCTGGCACTCTGGCCCACGCAGTCCCAGAGGTGCTGTAGAGATGTGAGCACGCAGTCAGTTTTACAGCCTCCCTCTACCTAATTCATGAACTAATCAGAGGACATTGCAGCCTCGTCTGCACAACAATAACAGAGAGCAGATGTTTCTGGGCAGGTTTATCTCTTGTTGGCACAACACTGGGAGGCTGACCTTTCTTTGTCACATTTATTAAGCGTTATTAACACTCTTAAGAAGGTGTTGGGTGCCCAGGTCCTCAGTCAAACTGAGAGATGTTTTCTCAGGGATGTCTTCCCAGTGAGCCATTCATTGCGTGATGCCACCTTCCCTGCGAGGCTCTTGAGACAACTAGATGCTAAAAGAGGGCTCAGCCTGATCCCAAGATAATAATAAAAGTACCTGGCAAATACTCCAAGGTAGTAAGTGCCATGTGGTAGGGGATACCATGGGTCTGGGAATCAGACACTCTCAAATTCCCATTTCAGCTCCACCACTTAGTTCTTGCCTTTAGGCAAGTTACGTGATGGTCTGAACCAGGAGTCCTCATCAGGGTTGTTATCAGGTTTAAATAAGAAACCATATAGAAAGTGCACACCACAGGCCCTGGAGAACAGCGGGTATTGGTAAAGGTCTTCCCGCTAGGACGACGTGTCTAAGTCTCATGCCCACCCAATCAGTACACTGTCAATTCCCTTTTTCCTTGTTCCATGCATGTAGTAAGCAACCCCAAAATAGTACATGCCATGATTGTCATGTTTTATACTTTCCACATTCATGAACTTGTTATATCTTAAGATAAGCTGGTAAGGCCTGAGGGGCAGGGACCATGAGCCCGAGTTTTGCCCAAGTCACATCGGTGATAAAGGGAAGAGCTGGGCTGTCTGATTCCCAGTCCTCTGCCACCCAACCACATCTCTCAGGCACTTCCTCCTCCTCCCCCTCAGCACACATTTCTCCTCCGAGGTGGCTCTCTTGTATGGCTTGTGTGCAGTTTCACATATGCAAGTCCAGATCCTTCCACTGGTAGCAGATTCTTGACAGCTAGAGCTCTGAGCTTATCAGCAGAACAAAAGAAGAAGGAATACAGAGGCCCAGGGCATGTTCCAGGACATTGGATAAGGAAGGGCCATGTGACAAGGTCCTCCTTAAACACCAGCTCAAATGAGGTTAGAAGTGCTGGAAATAGGAACTGCCCCTCTGGGACGCCAAGGACAGGAAAGGGGAAGGGAAGAAAGGACTGCTGGGTGCTCTCCTCCTGTCCCCACCCACACCCCCATCTGCATCTAGTCCCATCTTTATCTCCTCTCCTGCCTCAGTGGCAGGGGTGTCACTTGGGCCACATCCGTAAGCCCTATGCTGTCACTTAGTTATCCATTCATTCCTGCATTCACTCCATCACCCACCCTCAGCTGGGCTCCCAGCAGCCTTTTCCATGGACCTACCATTATCAGTTCTGAGTCCCCACTCTCCTCAGTCTCCCAGCCACCCTGATATCCTCACCCTCAGCAGATCATCTTGCCTCCCCATTCACAGAAAGAATACAGACTATCTGGTCCCATTCTGGGATGGTCCATTTGATGTGTCAACTTGGTTAGACTATAGTGCCTGGATGTTTGGTCAAACACCAGTCTAGATGTGACTCTTAAGGTACTCTTTAGATGGGATTAACATTTAAGTCAATAGACTCTGAGTTAAGAAGATGACTTTCTGCATTTCTTAAGCAGATGTTGGTGAGCCTCATCCAATCAGTTGAAGGTCTTAAGAGAAAAAGACTGGGGTCCCTGAGGAAGAGGAAATTCTGCATCCAGACTTCTGCCTTTGGACCTGAGCTGTGACATCAATCCTCCCTGAGTTTCCAGTCTGCTGACTTGGCCTGCCCTGCAGAATTCAGACATTTCCAGCCAATTTCTTTCAAATACGAGCCAATTCCTTTCAAATCAATCCATTTCCATTTCAATCTCTCCCTTCCTGCCCCCATACACACACACACACACTCTCTCTCTCTCTCTCTCTCTCTTTCTCTCTCTCTCTCTCTGGGTTCTGCTTCTTTGGAGAACCCTTACTCACATAGCCCTTTAACCCTAAAGCCACCTCCCGAGCCGTCCCTTTGGCAAACTCCTACCAATCCTTCAGTCCATGCTCAAACAAGACCAGAGTGAGGCCTTCCCTGACTCCTTCAAGCAGAGTTCCTTATCTTAGATCCTGGACATCCTTGTAGTACGAAAATGACTGAGCAGTGCAGTGATTGGCTCTGTCTGATGGTTCTATCAGCAGCTCTTTTTGAGGGTCTAATCTTGGTGTCTGTTGCATCTGCTGACTCTTAGGTGGGGTGGGGGAGGGGTTGCAGTCCTCTTTGTTTTTGTAACTTTGGATTATGAGCTTGTCTTCAGTGAGACTTTGTGGACAACCTTTGTGGCCAGGGATGAAGGTCTGTCCACTAGAGGGTTTTTTGTCTTCTGTCAGAAACTTCAGGAGCATGACGAACTTGGGACCACTTCCTATACAGATCTTTAATGTGGTAATTCTTGGACCAGCAAGGGAGTATACATTTAAACTTCAAACTCTCTGAGGGTACTCCGTGGTTATAAAGTCTCAGGGGGACTATTTTTTTCCTAACTCAGAGCCCAGGTTATTAGACTGTACCCAGGAGGGGGCTCTTTTATAGCCATCATTTCACTGAGGGCATGGCCTTAAAGACATTGCCTTTATATGGGGTTCACAATTCTAACTCTCGCCTTACAAATTTCCAAAGTCTTGCCCCTACCTCTTCTTGTGCAACGAAATCCAAACCCCTTGAGTCCCAGGAGCAGCAGCACCCACCCACCCCCCCACTTGCCCACTCTGGCTGCCACAGCACCCACTCATGTCCTACCACTTGGCTTTCAGCTTTCTCTTCGTTTTTGATCCCTTGTGGTTTCCCTTTGTTCCTTCTTGCTCAGCTAACTTCTCAGAAAGGTTTGGTATCACATTTTACCCGGCACTTCCTGGTATTTTATAGGAGAGTTTTCACATTATCCGGTCAACCATATCGTCAGATACAGAAATCTGCTGTATTTTTCTTAAAACATTTTAAATTTATTTATTTTAAAGATGTGGGGCACAAGAAATCTGCTGTATTTTAATTGTTTGTCTGCACATCTGTCTACTCGTGTGGGGCCTACAAGTTTCTTGAGACAGGATGTTCAGTGAGCACAAAGGTGGGTTTCAGACCACAGGCTGACTGGACTCAAAGCCTGCCTCTGCCGCTTACTAGCTATGTGACCTGGGTGGGGCAGGTTACCTAACCACTGTCTCAATTTGCCCATCTAAAGCAAGTGGGAACATTAGCAACTACTGTTATGTGATTAGATGAAATAATACATGCACAAATTTTCAAACAAAAACAAGTGCAAGAGCCACACTCAATACATATACAATGATAGCTGGAATAGCGCTCAGCAGATAGATGCTCAGCAAATATGGACTGAATGTATTATTGTCAACTTCACATCCTCATTGCCTAGCATAGTACTGTTAGCACTTCACAGCATTCAATACATATTTAATGAGTTAATATGACACAGATCCTATCCCTTCCTGCCTCTTCCTATGCCCTCTCTTCCATGACTCCACCTTCCCCCCTCTGCTCCCCAGAATATAGAAATGTTCTCATTTCTTCCATGTCTCACACACACACACACACACACACACACACACACACACACAACCTCCTTGAGCATATATCCCCTAATTTCCTCTCCTCACCTACCAACCAAGTTTAAGCTTCTGGACCAACTCCTTTCCTGCCCTCCTCAGCCTGGATTGGATGCCCTTCCCTCTGAGCCACTGTTTCCTGCCCTAATTTCCACTCTGGTGCTTAATCATTGCATGGTAATGGAGAATGGAGAAGACAGTTCTCCTCTTGGCAGCCCCAGTCCTTATCACAGAGGCTGGCAGGCGGTAGGCGCTCAACAAATGCTGATTTAATACATGAATGAAAAGTCAATGGTGAAACAATACTCATCTGTTATCACCATACCCAGGGGCTCAAAAAATTTAGATTTTCAATGGTTATCGACCAATCAACCTTGAGATCATCTAGGTGAATCAGTTGTTTGTCCAAGTTCCAAGTTAGACATATCTTCACAGTGGCCCTGATGAGCAGGACCAGAGAGAGGGGAGTATGGCCAGGGGCTGGAGAAGGCACAGCATGGATCAATGAAAAGGTTTTAATACAGCCAATTATCCACCCTCCAATACTAGCTATGGTGCAACTCTGGGGGAGCTAGTCTCTCTGAGCCTTAGTTTCTTCACCTACAAAATGGGTATAATGATCATAGCACTATTGTAACTTTACTGTCTTACAGGGTTTTGTGAGGAACAATGCATGTGTGTACTCTTTGGATCATAAAGTGAAAACCAAACATGAATTAATATCACTGCGATACTGCCCTCCTCCTCTTCTAGCTCCAAATCAATCCTGCCACACATTTACTTTGGCCTGAAATTCTCTGCATGTGTTAGTCTACTCAGGCTGCTCTAACAAAATATCTTAGGCTGGATAGCCTTTAAAACAGAAATTTATTTCTCAAGTTCCGGAAGTTGGGAAGTCCAAGATCAAGGCGCCAGCAGATTTGGTGTCTGGTGAGGGTCCACTTTCTGGTTCATAGGTAATGCCTTCTCATTGTAGCATCACATGGCAGAAGGGGCAAGGGACTTCTCTACACCTCTTTGATAAGGGAACTACCCTATTCATGAGAGCGCAGCCCTCATGACCTAATCATCTCCCAAAGGCCCCTTCTTCAAATACCATCACACTGATACTCAGGTTTCAACATAGGAATTTTGCAGGGACACAATGTATTCAGACACTGCCCTACCCCCAAGATTCAGGTCCTTTTCACATGCAGAATATATCCATTCCATTCAAATAGCTCCACAAATCTTAACTTATTCCAACATCATTTCTGAAGTCTAAGTCCAAAGTCTTATCTAAATATCATCGAAATCAAATATGGGTGAAACTCAAGGTACAATTCATACCGAGGAAAATTGCTCTCCAGCTGTGAATCTGTGAAAACAAACACATTATCAACTTCTAAAATGCAATGTTGGGATAGGCATAAGATAGATTCTCCCATTCAAAATAGAGAAATAGGAAGGGAGAAAGGGGTACAGGCCCCACGCAAGTCCAAAACCTTCAGGCTCAAAAATAATTGGCATGGCTTGAATGTATGTATCGCTCCAAAATTCATATTAAAACCCAGTCACCAAGGCGACTATTAGAAGGTGGGGCATTTGGGAGAGAATTAGGTCATGAGGGCTCCACTCTTGTGAATGGAATTAGTGCCCTTATAAAAGAGGCTTCAAAGAGCTGTCTTTCCCTTTCACTCTTCTGGCATGTGAGGACGTGGTGTTCATTCCTTCTGCCTTTTCTACTACATGAGGATGCTATAATAAAATGCCATGCATGGAGCAGGCCCTCACCAGACATGAAATCTGATGGCTGTGTGATCTTAGATTTTCAGTCTCCAGAACTGTGAAAAATAAATTTCTGTTCTTTATGTAATACCCAGCCTAAGGTATTTTGTTACAGAAGCAGGAACAAAGTAAGACAATAATCTTCTTTGACTTGAGGCTCTGCCCTCTAGACCCACTGGGGCTGATTTCTGCCTTCTAGACACACTGGGGCATTGGTTGGGTCCCCAAGGCTCTGAGTGGCCCTTCCCCTACAGCTTTGGATAGCCTTGTCCCTTTGGCAGGACACAACCAATGCTATAGCTCTCACATACTAGAGTCACATGCCTGTAGCTCCTCCAAACTAGAATCACATGCCAGTGGCTCTGCTGGTCTGGGATCATGTGAGCAGCCTGCCCCATGGCTCCACTGGGCATTGCCCAAGTGAGGGCTCTCCATGGTGACTCTGTCCCTGCTGCAGTATTCTGCCAGAGCTCTGTAGCTCTCCAGGGCATTCCTTGAAATCTAGGTGAAGGCAACTCTGCCCCCACAAACTGGGGCCCACTGGAGCCATACCTGAGGCAGCTAAAGTGATGAAGGCAAGCACTGATAATCTCTGAAATGCCTTTGGGTCATTCTTCCATTGTCTTATACAGTGGGTCCTGGATTCCACTGAGATGGCAGATCCATACCAATCTCCTTATCAGAGTCACATGGCTACACGCTTGATGTTCTCTCACCAACACACTTTTTCATTCTTTATGATATGGATAGGCTAAATTTTCCAAATCTTTAAGTTCTGCCTCCCCTTTGATTATAAGTTGTTGTTTGTTTGTTTGTTTGTTTTTCTTTTTTTTTTTTTTTGAACCAGGGTCTTGTGCCATTACCCAGGTTATAGTATAGTGGTGTGAACAGACTCCTAGGCTCTAGTTTTCTTCCTGCCTCAGCCTCCTGAGTAGCAGTGATTAAAGGAGCATGCCACTACACCCAGCTAATTTTTAAAATATTTGTAGAGACAGAATCTTGCTATGTTGCTCAGGCTAGTCTCAAACTCCTGGACTCAAGTAATCCTCCTGCCTCAGCCTTCCAAAGTGCTGGGATTACAGGCGTGATCCACCACACCCCACCTGGCCAAGTTCTGTCTTTAATTCATTTCCCTCTCCTTGAATATTACTAAAAGCACTCATAGAAGCCAAGCCACACCTTTAACATTTTGCTTAGAAATTCCTCAAATATCCAGCTTGATTGCTCACAAGTGATGTCTTCCACAAAACATTGGACCAGAAACATAAATTGGCCACATTCTTTGCCATTTTAAACACATCTTCCTCACATCTGCCTGAAACTTCATCAGAATGGCCTTTACCTTCCATATGTCTACCAACATACTGTTCATGACCATTTAATCTCTAAGAAAACTGAGGCCCTCTCTACAGCTCTCCTCTTCTGAGCCCTCACCAGGATCACCCTTGACAGTCCATTCATTGTGGCATAGGCTTTTTCTAGCATGCACCTCAAGACTCTTTCAGCCTCTGCTCATCACCAGTTCCAAAGCTGCCTCCACATTTTAGGCATTTGTTACAGAAGCACCCCCACTTCTTGGCAACAATTTTCTGTCTTAGTCCATTTGGGCTGTTCAAACAAAACACCACAGACTGGGCAGCTTGTAAACAACTGAACTGTATCTCTCACAGTCCTGGAGTGCTGGCAGATTCAGTATCTGGTGAGGGCCCACTTTCTGATTCATAGGCGGCACCTTCTAGCTGTGTCTTCACAGGGTGGAGGGAGCAAGGCAGCTCTCTGGGACCTTTTCATACAGCACTGATCCCATTATGAAGGGCTCTGCCCTCATGACCTACTCATGTCCCAAAGGCCCTGCTTCCTAAAACAATCTCATTGAAGGTTAAGTTCCAACTGAACTTGAATTTGCAGGGAGGGACACAGACATTCAGACAATAGCACTGCCCCAGAGACAAAGTCTCTTATGGCATAAAACACAAAATCGGGCACAAAATGCATACACAGTATAAGAAAATGAATAACTGAAATTCATCTGAAAGAAAGTATACTCCGTCAGCCGGTCTCTAGTGAGACTGCCCAGTGGCAGATCCTTGTTTATAAAGAATGGAGCAAGGTCAGAAAAGAGATGGAGACTGATATGGTGATGGGACTGGGAAACAATTTGCCATTAAAAGAAGGAACGAGCCGGGCTCGGTGGCTCAGCCTGTAATCCCGCGCCTTTGGGAGGCTGAGGTAAGTGGATTGCCTGAGCCCGTGGGTTCGAGACCCACCTGGGCAAGCGAGACCTCATCTCTACAATAAATCAAAAAATTAGCCGGGCGTGGTAGCGCGCGCCTGTAGTTCCAGCTGAGGCGGAAGGATCGCCGGAGCCCAGCAGGTCGAGGCTGCGGTGGCCGGGAGCGGCCACTGCACTCCAGTCTGGGCAACAGAGTTAGACTCCAAACCAAAAAAAAAAAAAAAAAAAGAAGGAACGTGTTTTCAAAAAGGATTGTTGGAGCCAGAAGCTGAACTTTGGTTGACTTCCCAGTTCTGCTGAGGGTCAGCCCTCATTAGCTTTCATTGCGAGGTATAAACAGATGCTGGGAGTTAAGGTCCTTACATGCCACCGTCACCCAGGCAGCTCTGTGCTGTAGAATTTGGAAAGATTTGTGTGTGTTTGTTGTGTATTCCACATCTTGACTATAAAGGAGGATCATTGGATTCCTTCTGCTTCCCTATGACACCCAGGGGGGCTGCAAACCTAGTGAGTGTTTCAATGACTACTTACTGACTAACTGACTAATTGCAGAAACTCCTTTGGGCCTAGCATCAAAAGTGGGAGTCTTGTCGTTAGGAAGACCCTGCTAAAAGGTAAGGGCTTGGGTGTTACCTGGAAGCAAGAGGGCTATTTCTTAGCCCATGGTCACCATTTTCAATAATTAATTATTTAGATGATGTATTGGTTTAATCTGGAAGGGAGTCATGGCCGATCCCAGATAGGAAAAGTGTTGCCCATGACCTGTTGGTAAAACCTTTGTCAACCAGCAGCATCAAACAGATGTTTTAACCCTCACTGTCCATAGTCCAGCCACACTACACTTTCTGAAGACCCTCAAAAGCACCAGGCCATCAATGGAACATACTGAAGTTGACTTCCTATCCATTTCACTCCTTCTTCATTGCACAATAGCAACAGAGTTTAGCAACTGAAACCTTGCTCTAGGAAAAAGTTCTTGTCAGTCTAAGTCAAGGGTAAGCAACTATGATCTGTGTGCCAAATCTAGTCAGTCATCTGTTTTGTGTGTAGTTGGGAGGGGTATGGTCTGCAAGTTAAGAATGGTTTTTACATTGTTTAATGATTGAGAAAAAAATCAAATGAAGAATGTTTCATGACCTATGAAAATTATATCAAATTAGATATTAATATCTATAAATAAAGTTTTATTGGAATACAACCATGTGCATTCATTTGCATGTTGTCTGTATCTGCTTTTATGCCATAGTGACAAAGTTCAAAAGTTGTAATGCCTCAGAAATAAAAAGAATTGTAAGTGAATATTATGAACAATTATATGCCAACAAATTGGATAACCTAGAGAGAATGGAAAAATTCCTAGAAGAACATAACCTGCCAAGATTGAACCAGGAAGAAACAGAAAGCTTGAATAGACCAATAACAAATAAAGAAATTGAAGTAATTAAAAACCTTCCAACAAAGAAAAGCCCAGGGCCAGATGGCTTCACAGCTGAATTCTACCAAACATTCAAAGAAGAATTACTACCAGTACTTCTTAAAGCTTCCAAAAAATAGAGCTAGAGGGAATACTTCCAAACACATTGTATGAGACCAGCAGTACCTTGATAACTAAGCCAGACAAAGACATTGCAACAAAAGAAACTACAAGCCAATATCTCTAATGAAGATTGATGCAAAAATCCTCAATAAAATATTAGCAAATTGAATTCAACAACACATCAATAAGTTTACATATCATGACCAAGTGGGATTTATCCCTGGCATGCAAGGCTGGTTTAACATATGCAAATAAATCAGTGTGACATATCATATTAACCATGAAAGATATGATAAGAATGATAAGAGCCAGGCTCGGTGGCTCAGCCTGTAAACCGGCGCTTTGGGAGGCTAAGGTGAGGGGATTGCCTGAGCCCGTGGGTTCGAGACCCACGTGGGCAACTTGGTGAGACCTCATCTCTACAATAAATCAAAAAATTAGCCGGGCATGGTAGCACGCGCCTGTAGTTCCAGCTACTTGGAAGACTGAGGCAGAAGGATCACCGGAGCCCAGCAGGTAGAGGCTGCAGTGACCAGGAGTGGCCACTGCACTCCAGTCTGGGCGACAGAGAAAGACTCCAACTCAAAAAAAAAAAAAATGATAAGAAGATATGAATGAATGATAATAAACACATAATCATCTCAGTTGACACAGAAAAACATTTAACAAAGCTCAGCATCCTTTCTTGATAAAGATTCTAACAGTTTAGGTATAGAAGAAAAATTCTTCAACATAATAAAGTCCATTTATAAAAAACTCACAGTTAACATCATAACCAGTGAGGAATAACTGAAAGCATTTTTACTAAGATCTGGTACAAAGCAGGAATGCTCATTCATGCAACTTCTATTCAACATAGTGCCGGAAGTACAAGTCAGAGCAGTTAGACAACGAAAATAAGTAAAAGATATCCAAATTAAAAAGAAAGAAGAAAATTACCTCTATTTGCAGATAGCACAATTTGCAGATAAAACCTCAAAGATCCTATACCAAGAAAGTACTTTTTTTTTTTTTAGTTGGAGTCTCACTCTGTCACCCAGACTGGAGTGCAGTGGCCGCTCCCGGCCACTGCAGCCTCGACTTGCTGGGCTCTGGCAATCCTTCCAACTCAGCCTTCCAAGTAGCTGGAACTACAGGCGCACGCTACCACACTCAGCTAATTTTTTGATTTATTGTAGAGATGAGGTCTCGTAAAGTTGCCCAGGTGGGTCTCGAACCCACAGGCTCAGGCAATCCACTCACCTCAGCCTCCCAAAGCACGGGATTACAGGCTGAGCCACCAAGCCCAGCTAAAAAAAAAAAAAAGTACTGTTAAAACTAATAAATGAATGCAGCAAAGTTACAGGACACAAAATAAACAAACAAAAATCAGTAACATTTCTATACACAAATAATGGTTTAGCTGAAAAAGAAATCAGGAAAATGATAGCATTTTTTATGATAGCATCAAAAACTTAAAATATCTAGGAATAAATTTAGCCAAGGAGGTGAAAGCTTTGTACACTAAAAACTATAAAACATTCATAAGAAAAATTGAAGGAGATATAAATAAATGGAAAGATATTCCATGCTCATGGATGGGAAGAATTAATATTGTCAAAACATTCACACTACCCAAAGCAATTTATAGATTTAATGTAAGCCCTATCAAAATTTGAATGACATTCTTCACAAAAATAGAAAAACTATCCTAAAATTCACACAAAACCACAAAAAGCTTCAAATATCCAAAGCAATACTGAGAAAGAAAAATAAGTTGGAGGCATCATACTTTCTGATTTAAGATTATACTGTAAAACTATAGTAATAAAAACAGTATGGCACTAACAGAAACAAAGACCAACAGAACAGAATAGAGAATCCAGAAATAAATCCAAACATGCTGATGAATATTTGGCAAGGGTACCAAGAGGACACAATGGGAAAAAGATATTCTCTTCAATAAATGGTGCTGAAAAAACTGAATTTCCATATGCAAAAGAATGAAATTGAATCCTTATCTTATACCAGCCACAAAAATAAACTCGAAATGGATAAATGACCTAACTGTAAGACCTGAAATCATAAAATTCCTAGAAGAGAACATAGAGGAAAAGCTCCTTGACATTGACCTTGGTAAAGTTTAGTCTACAAAAGCAAAAATAAATAAACGGAACTACATCAAACTAAAAAGCTTCTGCACATCAAAAGAAACAATCAACAAAATGAAAAGGCAACCCACAGACTGGAAAATATATTGGCAAACCACATATCTGATAAGGGATTGATATCCAAAATTTATTTTAAAACTCTTACAACTTAATAGCAGAAAAAAATAACTCAATTTTAAAAAATGGGCAAAGGTCCGAACAGAGATTTCTCCTAAGAAGACATACAAATGGCCAACAGGTATATAAAAAAGTGCTTAACATCTCTAATCACCTCACACCTATAAGGACAGATATTATAAAAAAGATAAAAGATAGCAAGTGTTGGCAAGGGTGTACAGAAAAGGGAACCCTAGTTGATGGGAATGTAGTTCGGTGCAGCCATTATGGAAAACAGTATGAAGGTTCCTAAAGAAATTACAAATAGACTCAGCAATCCTTCCTCTAGTTAATACTCAAAGAAGATGCAGTCACCACCTCATAAAGATATCTGCATCCCATGTTCACGGAAACTTTGTTCACAATAGCCAAGATGTGGAAACAACCTGAGTGTCCATTGGCAGATGAAAGGATAAAGAAAATATGGTACTTGTACAAAAGGGAATATTATTTGCCACAATCTGGACGGACCTGGAGGACACAATGCTGAATGAAATAAGCTAGACACGGAGAAACATTGCATGATCTCATAAGTGAAATATCAAAAAAAGAGAGAGAGATTAAATACACAGAGATAGAAAATGAAACAGTGGTCACCACAGGTAGGGATGGGGAGAAGGTAAAAAGGGAAGATATAGGTCAAAGAATACAAAATGGCAGATATATAAGATGAACGAGTTTAGAGACCTAATGTACAATGTGGGCACTAAAGTTAATAACTGTACTGGATGAGGAATTTCTGTTAAATCAGTAGATTTTAGCTGCTCTCATCACAAAACGTATGTGGAATGAAAGTCTGTCTCGCTGTAGTCATCATTTACATTTTACCATCTATATGTTCCCCATAATAGCATGCTGTAAGCCTCAAATATGCACAATACAACATTTAAAAAAAAAAAAAAAAGATCTGAGGGGAAAAAAGTTGTAATAGAGACCATATGGCCCACAAAGTCTAAAATATTTACTATCTGGCCCTTCACAGAAAAACTCTGCCAATCCCTGGTCTAAGTCAATCACAGTAATCCCATTTCCCTTACCAGTGTTCTGTTTTGTTTTTAAGAACCCAGACTAAGTTGATCAGAGCCAGGCATTCCCCCATGACAATAATCGGTTCAGGCTGGTTAAGTGATCCAAATTGGCCCATTAAGACTGGAGGGGAGGGAGACTTTGGTTCTTACTCTCATGCTAGACTTGGGAAAAAAAGGTGCTACGAACAGCCCACAATACGAGGGGAAGCCAGTCTTAGGATAAAGCTGATGCTGTGGACAGGGGAGTGAAATGGAAAGGCCTAAGTCCCTGCTGCTGTCACTGAGTCATCAGAACAAACAACACTGACACCCCCCTGTCCCTGTCCACCTCCAGACTTCCGACCGTGGAAGTCAATTTATTCTCATATCATTTTAGCTGCTTTTCTGTGCCTTGCAGCCAAACTCTTCTCTCGACTCTGGCCCACTCCCCATCCCTTGCCTGGCTAACTTCTACTACTCATCTTTCAAGCTTCAAAATAAATAACAATGTCACAGGAAGGTTCTTGTGACCTCCTGGACAAGGCAACATCCCGTGCTGTACACCAGCCCTATCCACAATACTCTAGAGTTTTCCTTTTTGTTTGTTTGTTTGGGTTGGAGTCTCGCTCTGTCGCCCAGGCTGGGGTGCAGTGGCACACTCACAGCCACTCCAGCGTCGACCTGCTTGGCTCCAGTGATCCTTCTGCCTCAGTTTTCCAAATAGCCGGAACTACAGGAGCGCACTACCACATCTGGCTAAATTTTTTTATTTATCATAGAAACAAGATCTCACCAAGTTACCCGGGTTGGTCTCGAACCTCCAAGCTCAGGCAATCCACTTGCCTTGGCCTCCCAAAGTGCTAAAATTAAGGCGGAGCCACTGAGCCCGGCTGAGTCTCCCTCTTGTAATAAACATCACTTGCCTTCCCTGCTAGTATTCCTGTCCCCTCCCAGCTGACACCACGTCTGTCATATTTGCCACTGTATCCCAAGTGCCTAGCACAGTGCCTGGTGATTAGGTACTGACTTAAAGGCACACGGAACAGCACGTCCCATGTTTTGTGGAATACAAATATCCCACAAGAAGATATTAGATAAGGCACCAAGACATTCCGCTTCCCTTCTACCTACTGTAGGCCGATTCATAGCTGATGATTACTTTTATCTGCTCCTTCCCTTTTTCTCCTGTCATGTTTCACTCCAGAGCCCTGTATGGACTATCTATTAGATGGTCACCCCATTGTCATTTGAGGTTCCAGGTCTGTATACTGGACATAAAGATGGAAACAACACACATTGGGGATTCCTAAAGGGAGGACAAGGGGAGGGAGGCAAGGGTTGAAAAAGTACCTACGGGATTCCATGTTCACTATTTGTACGACAGGTTCAATAAGACGCCTAAGCTTCACCATCATGCAATATATCAGTGTACATGAACCCCTGAATCTAAAATAAAATACAAAGATGTTTCAGGTTGGATACCTAAATAATTTTAAGAAACAAAGCTAAGCAGTTGTCTTTCCCACAGGATTTCTTAGAGACATTGTTACAGCACTGACCCTGCCATGGGTCACAGGAGGTGGGCAACTCTGAGCCCCTAACAAGGGAGTACATATAATAGGTAGGATTTCTCAAACTTGTTTGATGTAGGTACCCTTTTCTTTAAGCCAAAGAATATCTTACTGGACTCTAGAGGTTTTAAAAAAAAAAAAGGTATGTGAAACTTACGGGCTTAGAGTCTTTGGGAAAAGACAAACACAGAGGCAAAGCCTCAAGAGGTTCTCTGAAATATCCAGCAAAAAGCAACTAGTTTGACAAGAGCCCCAGAATCACAGATATTAGGCACAGGGTCCCCCAGGTCCTCAGGATCGGGGAGGCAAGGCAGAGAGTCAAAGGGAAGGAAGGAAGTGAAAGGGGGTCTGGCACCCACCCACTGTTTGATTGCCCTGAATAGTGTGCCACTCTGCTCCTGGAGTGGTGTGAGAGGCCCAGTCTATGCTGCACTGAGCCTTAAGGAATGCCCAGAAAAATCCCCACTTGGCATCCCAGCCCAAGCCTGAGCTGAGAGATCAACCTAAGTGGACCGTTGGCTGTGGAGAGAATTCCTTCACTAAGGTAGGGGTCTCAGGGAAAGCCACTCATTCTTCATGATTCCCCTCTGCTGGCTACGATTCAGTCTTCAAGTTGTCAATGCCGTGAACTGAAAGGAATTTGCAAAGTCTCTCAATGAGGCACTGCCAGGGAGAGTGCCAGTGGAGAAGCCGGAAGCTGTGGCTTCCCATGTTTTCTGGACACATCAAAGGCAGGGTGGGAGTGGAGGGACCCTGCCCCCAGAGGTCCAGAGGGAAAAAAATCCCACGGAAGCCTCCAATCCAAATTCTCCTCCACACACAAATGAGGCTTGGTAACAGTCTTCTAGTCAAATCACTGAGGAAGGACCAGTGGCTTTATGCCCCAGAGAGGAAACCAGTATTTAAAAACAGCTCTCCTCCTTTCTGGTGCCCAAACCTTATTCTGAAATCCAAGAAAATAAAATACAAGGGACTGAGAGGACTGAGGATTCACTGCTTCCTGCCTGACCCTGGGACCTCTTCTCCCTCTCATAGCTACAGAGGAGGACAGATTCTCAAGAAAGAAATGTTAATAGCTATGGAGTCCTCCCTGGGCCACATGCCATCCTTAGTATTTTCGATACACGAAGTCATTTTGTCTCCCAACTCCCCTGTGAGACAGGTAGTACTATTAGCCACATTTCACAGGTAAGACACTTGAGGGTCAGAGAAGTTGGAGGACTTTCCCAAAGACAC
This sequence comes from Tarsius wallacei, assembly GCA_963574415.1. NCBI lineage: Eukaryota > Metazoa > Chordata > Mammalia > Primates > Tarsiidae > Tarsius > Tarsius wallacei. The sequence continues at coordinate 103,666 of CAUYQG010139920.1, read as the reverse complement.
AGCCAGAAAGAGATAAAGTTGAGATCTGGTAAAAAGTCCATGCTCCTTCCAGTAGGTCATACCACCTTCTGGAAGCCCCAAGGCAATATCGTGGCCCCCCAGACAAAACCATCCTATCCTGCCTGGTGACCCTCTCCATTTCTATCTCCCCAGAGGCTGCTTTCAGGGAACCCACTGGTATCTCTGCAGGGCTGATAGCCAAGTGTGTGCTTCCAACAGCCTCTCGGGCCACCTCCGGGAATCTCTTACCCTGCTCAGAGAGGAGGCAGCTCCACAGATACTGCTGCTGTGTCAATGAGACAAGGCCCTCACGGGCCATTGAGCTGACGAGCACACACTCGGTTCACTCAAGGGTGAAATCCTACACCTCTTTCAAAAAGAGAAAAATCAGCTCTGCTGAACGGTGTTCTTCAGGCAGGAGGCAAGCTGAGCAGGCCCTGGGTTGTCTGGCTGCAGGTATTTGGCAGAGTGGGAGGGAGTGGAAAGGGAGTTGACTTATCCGGGCTGTACAAAGCCTGCAGAGATGTTGTCAGGGACAGTCCCACCTGTGTCCCAGCCTCGGGGCCTGCATGCTCCACCATGCTGACTTCCTGCCTCTTAAGTAATACAAATGTCCAGGGTCTCAGTGTCAAATCTGAGCTGCATGTCCTTTGCAGATGAATGGAAAATGTGGAAGGTCTGTGGGTTGGGACTATTGGGGTCCATTTGCATGAGAGACAAAAGGCAGTGATGGTGATCTTGGTTTAAGAGTTTATGAAGCCCTGGCAGGAAGGGAAATGATGTGGAGCCCAGCATGGCTCATGGACCTCACGCTGCCCTTGAAGCAAAGTCTTAGAGAGCATGCAATAAAGAACAACCAAAAACAGGAGAGAAATTTTCTTTAAGATACTCAGTTTTCTTCCCTGCAGAGCAGAATGTGGCACAGGGGCCTGGAAACATTATACCCACATCAGGACACTACAGAAGACTTCAGGGTCAGGGTGGGCATGAAGCCTTTAGGACCCACAGAAGGGTGAGAGCAGGCTGGGGTATGTGGTCCCAGCAATTTTGCTGGAAGGTGGGGGGTGGGGGGAGGATTAGTATGTAGAGTAGGCACACAACACATGTTTGGTGAATGAAAATATACCTTCAAACTATTACTCCTCAGGCTGGTGTGACTTGGAGGTATATATCCAACATAGCAACACAATGCCATACCTTGACTTGGGTGGTGCAGGTGACCAAGTGCTTTACCATGCTGGGGCAGGCAGAATCATTCCTACCTTATGAAGGACACCAGGCTTATACTGCTGGGATCCAATACATAGGACAGAGTTCCATTATGCCGGAGAAAGAACACCTCTGTCTCAATTCCAAGCCCAACAATGAATGAGTGTCACCTTGGGCAAGTCACTTACACTCCCTAAGTTACAGTTTATGCATCTGTAAATGGAGGTAGTAACTGTTTAAGCTCTGGGCTATCATGAGGATTAAAGATAATAAAATGTCCTGGACCCATCAAGGAGCAGCAGAAGGCATCCACACCAACTCTCCTTGGAAGGAAGGAAGACAAGGCCTATCAAATCTTCTGTTAGTGTAGAAATGAAAGCCATCAAGAGGCTTGTTGATTGAATCAAAAGCAGTCCATTTTCCTAACCAGTTTTCATTGCTCATTTGGTTAGTAAACCCTTTTTAAGAGGGTTCGCTCTTCCCAGGCCTTCCCAAATGCCCGCTCTGCCATTAGTGCAGCCCCTGGGCTGGGATGGCATAATGGTGTCCTCCTCACTGCAGACTGTGGGCTGCAAAGGCAAGGCTCTGCTCTATTCTCCTCTCTATCCCCATGGCACCACAGTCTCTGACCACAGTCTCAATAACTGTTGAAAAAGTGGACTTTGAACCTCTGCCCTGAGGTTGTATGGTGTGTGAATTCATCTCAATAAAACTGTTTAAAAAATGAAACAAACAAAAAGAAAAACCAGATTCTGACCTGCCCTGACCAATTCCAGCATACCAGAGTCCAAATTAATGAGGTTTCGTTATAATTAATACTGACTTTTTTTGCAGTTCAGATTCAGATACCTTGCTTCAAAGGACCCTCAAGAAAGTGAAAAGATAACTCACCAATGGGAGAAAATATTTGCAAACCATATATATGCTAAAGGACTTGTATCTAGAATATAGAAAGAATTCTTTTAACTTAATAGTAAAAAGATAAATAACCCAATTAAAAATGAACCAAAGAGCTGAATAGATAGATCTCCAAGGAAGATATACACATGGCCAATAAGGACATGAAAAGATGCTCAACATCACCAGCCCTTAGGGAAATGCAAATCGAAACCACATGGGACAGGATGTGGAGAAATTAGAGCCCTTTATCCATCGCTGGTGAAAATGCAAAATGGCACAGTCACCTTGGAAAACAGTCTGAAGATCCCCAAAAGGATTAAACATAGAGTAACCACATGATTAGAAATTCTACACCTAGGTATATACCCAAAACACATGTCCACATAAAACTTATACGTGAAGACCCAGTGCAGTAGCTCATGCCTGCAATCCCAGCACTCAGGAAGGCCGAAGCGAGAGGATTGTCTGAGCATAGGAGTTGGAGACCAGCTTGGGCAACATGGCAAGACCTCATCTCTACATAAATAAAAAAATTAGTCAGGCATGGTGGCGCATGCCAGTAGTCCCAGCTACTTGGAAGGCTGAGGAGGAAAGATTGCCTGACTCTCTCACACACGCACAATTTAAAACTTATATGTGAATAGCAGCATCATTCATAATAGCCAAATAGTGGAAAAAACTCAAATATCTATGAGTTGATAAATGAATAAAATGTGGTATATTTATACAATAGCATATTACTCAGCCATAAAATGGAACAGAGTATTGACACATGCTACAATACAGATGAATCTTGAAAACAGTATGCTAAGTGAAAAATGTCAGATATAAGAGGGCATATATTATAGGATTCCTTTTTTTTTAATCTTAAGGATATGGGGTACAATTCAGGGTTAGGTATTTAAGTTGTCGTCATACAGGTGAAGTTTGGGCCTCCCATTGGTCCTCATTTTACCCGGTCTGGGATCAGGTACCCTTATTAATGTTAGTGCTCCCCTCCTCCCCTGGAAGTGATCCACGACTGCCAATCACTTTCATACAGTATTATGATAAATGCTCAGGGACCACATATGAGATATGAAGCATCCCAAACCAGCAAATCTACAGACATGGAAAGTGCATTAGTGGTTGGCAATGACTAGGAGAAATGGTACATGGAGGAACGACAGCTGAATGGGATGGGGCTTCTTTTTGGGGGGATGGAAAAGTTTAATTTAAAAACGTTTAATTGTGCACTTTAAATGGCTGAATTGTATGGTATGTGAATTCATCTCAGTAAAGGTGTTTTAAAAAATATAACTAAAAGAAAGAAAGAGTCTGATGTCTTCATTTTCTCAAGCCTCTAATTTTGGAAAGCAAGGGCCTGCGTCAAATCTTACCTACTGTATCCCCCACAGCACCTGAAACAGAGCGGCATGTAGATGAACTACTCAATAAACATTTGCTGAATTGAAAATGATGACTGTTTTGCCAAAAAAGAAAATAGGGTATGTAGCCTCTCATTCAAATTCAATACCATCTGGGAAATAGCCTCCTGATATCTGGATGGGGCTCGTTAGGATAGGCATAATCCCAAATTTACAGAAGAGGAAATTGAGGGCCAATGAAATTAAATTGACTTCCTGATGTCATGCAGCTAGTGAATGGCAAAAGTAGGCCCAGGTTCTAGTTCCTCCTGGCCTGTTTACTTTTCTGTTCCCTAAGCAAAACCATCCGAAATTACTTTTTCTTCTCCCCCACAACACACACACACACCCACAACATACACAGACATACACATACACACACACACACACACACACACACACACACACACACAAACACAAACACACACACCACCCCACGTTGTTGTCTGATTGCTCAACTGCTGGCCCAGGGTTGGCATCTGCCCCCTGCTCTCCAGCCTTAAGCCAGAAGTCCCTCAGGCCCTAAACCAAATTTTTGGATTCAACTGCAATCCTGTTCTGCTCTGGAGAAAGCTGCGCAAAACTCCAGAGCTCACCTTTTCCAAACCACCTGTCCTGTGCTCTGCCATGGACATGAGGGAGTGAGCAGTGATGGCTCCCTCATGAACATCCACCCAGCTGAGCACTCCATTCCCTCAGGACCACTTCCCTGGAGGCTGAACAGTGGAGTGAGTGAGGAGGAGAGGGTATGGTCTAGGAGGAAGCACCTCTGGGGCACCTGCCAGCTTAGGTTCGAGGCTATGCTCTCCTCCTCTGACCCACAATTGGTGGGTGCCTCCTCTGACCTCACCATGGAGGGGGTTGAACAGGCTTAGAAGCCTGCTGTGGGGCACCATTCACTGCCATGCTTCATCCTTTGGCTGTGCAAACATTGACAACAGGTGGCTCTCAAGCAGCACAAAGGAGAAGCTGGGTCAGTAAAAAGAGTTGGCCTGGAGGGCAGGAGACTAGGTCCGCACCCCGGCTCCTCTGAAGGCCTGGGTGCTCCCTGCTCCCTGCTCCCTGATAGCCACAGTAGAAAGTAAAATCAAGTAATGAAAAGGGGGAATTTTAAAAGAAAACTGGATGACCTTTTAGGGTCATTGGGCCAACACTGTTAGACCATTTCTGAGTATGAGATGACCCACTAAGTTCAGGAAGGAGTAAATCTCCCCACTTCCCACTCAAGCTGGGGTCACTTGGCTATTGCAACAGCTCTTAGATGAGAGCCTAGCCCACCCTGGTGATCTACATCACTCTGGATGTGGCTCTTTCCCTGTGGATCTCAGTATCAGGTCATGTGGGAGGGGACGCAGCTGAGGTTCCTTCCCTTGCAAGGTTACACTCTCTGCCTCTTCCCAGGTATGGCAAAACTCTACCTGTAGAGTTGGGGCTCCATTTTCAAGGGTCTCTGACTAAAACATGATGGAATTTTGAGTCTGAAGAACTAGATTTCAAATTAGACTCTCCTGCTTCCTTGCTGAATGACCTTAGGCAGACCCTGGCTGCTCTGAGATCTGTTCTGTATTGGTCATAGGAAGTTGGTCATCTCTCCTTCACAGGTCGTGAGAAGATGGATGCATGAGACCTTGGTATGTTGGCCAGGGCTCACTGGGGCATGCAGCTGCCCTGTCACACTGCAGGGGACACCAAGCATCTTACCAGATCCTGCCACCCACTCCTGGGAGCAGGAGTCCTCAGAGGGTGGCCTTCTATCCCCCAGCTGCATGCTAGAGATACGAATTCCTGGGCTCCACTCCCAACATACCACAGCAGTCTCTGCAAGGGAACCCAGGAACCTTCACTGGGGCAAGCTTCCCAGGATTATCCTGCCCACTTAGCATTGAGGACTGTTGCTCTGGGAAGCACAGAAACCAACCTGAAGCCCAGCAGGATTATAGAGGAGAAGGCCCTTCGAGAGAAGACGCTGCTGACTTCAAGGTGGCGCTGAAGGTCTGGAGAAACCTGCAGAACTGCATCCTGGTGGAATGACAGAGCTGCTTTTACTGAGTCCAGGACACTGACTTCGTGCCTATCCTGTCTGCTTCCTCCAGAGCTGGTGCCCAGAAGCCTGCCCTTCCCCCATCCCACCCCACACCTGGCGATGAGGGGCTCCCAGGGACTCGTGCAGTACCCAGCAAAGCAATAACTTCCCCCTCAGAGCACAGGCTTATGGGAGTCTGCTTGGCAGCCTCACCGGCCATTTATTTTATTTATTTTATTTCATAAAGCTACCGATAGGACTGCCTATGCAAATGACTCCCAGATGAGATGCAAATTAGGATTCAGAGCCAAGAACTGCTATGTTTTTTTTTCTTTTTTCTTTTCCTTTTCTCTTTAAGACTGTAATGGCACTGTAGCACCTCCTGCCTGGTCCTCTGCCCTCTGCCCAGCAGCTTCCTGCCACGTGCCTCCTGCTGGCAGCCACTGGCAGGGCTCTGCTTGCTCCTGCCAGGCAAGGGTTCTAAGCTGGTCACGGAGAACTCATTAATTGTGCTCGAAGTAGGAGGTCCGGTTGGTGAGCAAGCCTGCCAAGGTGAAGAGATCCTCTCCTTCTCCACTGAGATGCTCATGCTGGGGTCTTCCCACCCTGTGTCCTCTGCACATGGTCAATCTCGGTGCAGGTATGTTGCAAGGAACCCTCCTCCATTAACTTTCACATTGTGAAAGGCTTTACTGCACATGCATTCCTTAGGAGCCCACAGCTCTGGATTCAAATCCTGACACTAACCAGCTGAGTGATTGGGGTTGAATTTCTCTGAGTTTCCATTCCCCTAGCAGTGATGAGGATAACAATGCCTATTTTCTGACTTGGTGAAGATTACATGGAAGAACTTATCTAAAGTACTCAGTACAGTGTCCCTTATAGAACAACTAATCAATAGGTCATTATTGTTATTATTATTATTATTATTATTTTAGTTGGCGTCTCACTCCATCGCCCAGGCTGGAGTGCAGTGGCACACTCATGGCCACCCCAGCATCGACCTGCTGGGCTCAGGTGAAGGATCCTTCCACCTTAGCCTTCCAAGTAGCCGGAACTACAGGCGTGCGCTACCACGCCAGGCTAATTTTTTGATTTATTGTAGAGATGATGTCTCACCAAGTTGCCCAGGCTATTCTCGAACCCGTGGGCTCAGGCAATCCCCTCAAAACAGAACATAGAGCACTTCTCTTTGAGGCACTTGTATCCCAGATGAGGGAGCATAAGAATGATAGAAAGAAAGGGTTCCAATGTGAAGTTCCCTTTTTATAACCAGGGCAGTCTCAGGTTGTACCAAGACCATGTCTCAACAATTTATTTTTTTCAATTCAACAAACATGTTTTAATGACTACTGTGCATAAAGCACCATGCAAGAAACAAAAAGGTTCTATCCTGGGCCTCAAGTAGCTCAGTACCCCTTCCTTTACAGAGCTATCAGTCTGGGGGTCAAGAGCTTCACGTCCTGGTCTCAACTCTGATAAAGAGTACCCTACAAACTCCAGCATGTCACTTTCCATGGGTGCCTCAGTTTACCTACTTATAAAATGAGAAGGCTGCACCAGCACCTCTGAGACTCCTTCCAGACACTGAGATTCTCTATCCAAGGATGCTGACCTCCCTTCCCTTCCCTTCCCGCGGCACATCTAAGAAAAAACACCAATAAATGGCTCTTGCACACACAACAAGCCCAAACTTGGAATCCACTGCCCTATTGATTTCTCTTTCTAATCTGTCAGCAAAAAATTAATAGCCTAAAAGTAAATTTTAAAATGATTCTGGGCCTGGTGCAGCTCATGCCTTGGGAGGCCAACGTGAGAGGGCTGTCTGAGACCAGGAGTTCAAGATCAGCCACGGCAACATAGTGAGACCTCGTCTCTACAAAAATAAAAAAAATTGGCCAGATGTGGTGGCACACACCTGTAGTCCCAGCGACTCGGGATGCTGAGGCGGAAGGATTGCCTGAGCCCAGGAGGTCAAGGCTATGGTGAGCCATGATCGTTCCACTGCCTTCTAGCTTGGTTGACACAGTGAGATCCTCTGCTCAATAAAATATGTAAATAAAATAAAATGATTCTGAAACTTTCTCCCATCCCCCCCAGAGTCCATCAGCCTTCTCATGGAGTCCTGCCAAGCTGAAGGCCTTACTGCTGTGAGGCATCTTCTTTGTGATTTGCCCTGATGAGAACTCCCTACTGCACAGCAGTGCTGGGGTTACTTACCACCTTCCTGCTGTCTGTCCTCTCTGAGGCCCTGTTCACTGTGCTCGGCTAAGCCCTGGATTCTCAGCTGCACAGATCCGGGCTCTTTGGTGTGATTCATTTTGGGGAGTTCCTCTGCCCTGTCTCACACCCTCTCATCCTGCCTGGAAAGCTCTACGGATTGCCTGAGCCCAGCAGCCAAATGGCTTCCACAAAAGTGGGTGGCAAGGGTCCCCTGAGGCTCCTGTATGCCATATGTGAGCTGGGCAAATAGAGGCCCTCTGGCCCTGCCACCCACTCCCTCTCCTGACTCGCTCGCCTGGTTCCCCAGCCATAGGAGAGAGGAGGGGACTTCCTTCTAGCCTGGCACCACATCTCCCGTATCCAGAGAGCTGCTACTTTGGAGTTCTGGAGTGATCAGCAATAGCAAATCAGCAGAAGACCGTGAGGATGTGGGGGAGAGGGGGGCATGTTGGCAGAACTCCCCTGGAGCAAAAAAAAAGTACTACAGAGCCAAGCACGGGTCCAACTCTGCCTACAAAATCCCAAACCCACTGGAGCTCTCGTTCCTGCTTAAATAGACCCACCTTAGCCAATCTCTAATCCTCACAGATCAGTAGAAGGAGGAGATGGTAGCTTAAATAACTTAAAAATAGCCACAGAGCCTGGATCAAAAAGTGAGTGGGTTCTCATTTCTAATTCATTTGCCTTGGCTCTGTGGCTACAGCATCCACAGTTTTCTGAGAAAGATGAGGAGGGTTTGTAAGAGCTACTGGGGAATGCAAGGCAGATTTCGTTAACAGTCCTAGGCAGAAGGAAGGCTGCAACTTGCCCGGCCTCTCCTTCAACTCCTGAAGGACCCTGGACAATGTGCTGTCCTCTGGTGGTTTCAATAGAAACCTTATCTTTTCATGCAAAGAGCTAGGGGTGGCCCAGGAGGGCTTTGCAGAGGAATCAGGCTATGAGTCCTATTGTGAATGGTCAGTGGGGGTAAGGTACAGGGAAGGCGTCCACCTTCAGGTGAAAAGTCAGGCGCATACGCCAGCGCCAGCAAAACACAGGCATGTTTCATTCATTCCTCCCTTGCTCTCTTCTACAACTATCCATCACTCCTGTGTTCCAGGCGCTTTCAAGACTTGGGGACACAGCCATGAGGTCACCATGCATGGGAAAGCAGTGAAAACTGTAGGTTCCGGCAGCCCAGGCACTTTCCCCGTCTGCCCGCCACACCACAGCAGATGATGTGATGACACGCACCCAATTCTTACTTCTCCCCTCAGACACAGGGTCTGCGTGTATCAAGGAGAGGTTTAAAGGTGATAAATAAAAGCAAGGAGAAAATGAGGTGCAAGAAGAAGACAGAATCAATTATTCCAAGCAAATTAAAAGAGCTCAGCAGGGGGTGGAAAGAGACAGGAGGAGAAAGGAGGAGGCTGGGAAGGTTTCCAATGGACAAACACAATAGCCAAGCACAGGCGGAGGGAGACAGGCAGGGAGGAGGGATTAACCTGTCTGCCGGCTTCCCAGAGACCATCTCGGGAGACAACACTGGCTCCCCAACCAGGGTCTCCGTGGTGAACGAAGAGGCTGAAGGCTGCTCCTCAGAGCAAACTCGTATTCCCCAATGGTGCTTCTTAGAGAGGATATTGAATTAGCTACATTAATCCACAGAGGCGCCTGGCTCAGGGTAGCAGTGATAAGCGTAATTAAACCACTTAGTTACCGGATCATGGGCTTGGGTTACAAACAGTCAAGTTTACTCATCACAACCCTTGCCCCGGGTCTTATTTGAAAACCACATTTGGAGAGGGTGAGGCTTGAAAACTGTGTGTGTATATGTGTGTGTGTGTGTGTGCACTTGCATGAAGATTTGTGCCAGTTCCTGGGTCCACTTTTAGATACCTTGATAGCATTCTGATTCAATGATCTGGCAGTGATGTTCGCAATATTAACCACAATACTAAAAATATTAACAGTAATATTGAGTGGTGCTCAATATAATCACTAACCCAAAATATGGCAAATGGACTGGGGCACGGCACCCAGAATCCCGGCAGCCCGCACACCTCTCCTCGTGCCCCGCCCCTCACGGGTCTGGAGACTTCTAAAGCAATTTCTAAAGTCTTCGCTATTTGTCTAAGTTTTTCATCAGCCTCAAACCACCTTAATAGTCCTGACTTTACATCTAGGATAATCCGTTTATGGGATTTTGGACTTCTTCCATCACTTCTTGGCTTCCTTCCAGACATCTTCACCACTGCTGACATTGTCTCGGTTTGTCACAACCCTGGGAGGTGGGGAGGCTGGGGCAAGTCAAGACAGGCTGGGGATGCCTAGGTCTGGCTCAGAATTGAAGTTGCCCAGTGCCTGTTGGAACATGTAGTTAATCAGCTTCCAACTAATATGAACAAATGACCAACAGATTAATAGGATGTGCTGAGGAAAGGCCTCTGCTTGCCCACTAATTGCTTGTTTACTTAACAGATGATCATAGTACGCTCGTTAGGGGTTGTTAGCACATCAAGACAGCAGTGTCTGCTGATACCGGAACGTCTTGCCTTGAGTTTGTGGACCTTAATTGCCTGCTAGAATTCAGCAATAACATAATAGCTGTTATTCCAGGGGTTGCTCCACCTCACAGAGCTACCGTTTATTGAGCACTTACTGTGTTCCAGGCATTTATCTCATTTAATTCTCACAGCAAGCCTGTGAGAAAGACATGATCAGCCCTGGCTCAGAGAGGTTAAGTGATCTGCACAATGTCACACAGCTTACCAGTGGTGGAGTCAGGACTCCAACTCCATAATCTTAACCACTCTGTGAAATTATTCTCCATCCTCCATACGTAGTGACTTCATAAATTCAAGAGTTGTCTGTGTTTGGATTCCTGTTGAGTGATGTGCTAAGAAAAGGTGAGAAACCCTGCGCTCTGCCTGCCTCTCCTCTGAGGAATCAGACATTCCTGATGATGACAAAAGACCTCGCCATCCAATGCTTGCAACTCAGGAATATTTCTTATTTCTCTGGAGTGGAATACTGTTGAATAAAATGGAACCTTCATTCCCCCTTTTGGGTAAGCATAAGCTCCTCCCACCTGCTGTCTAGGACAGCTCCTTGGCGCCTATGGAATTTCCTATGTCAGTACTCCACATTCTGTGTCCTTGGGCTCTGAAGGCACAGAGCCCTCCCCTCCTGAGGAGGACAGAAAGGGGTTTGGAGGAAGGAGCAGTTTGTTCTCATCTTGCTCCCAAGACCTAGCTATCTGTCCCACCTACCTACTAATCCTACCTACCCGCTAAATGTCTGTCTTTCCTACCTACCTAGTTAGCGACTCGTCCCAACTATCTACCTACCTACCTGTCCCACACCCTATCCAAAAATCTTCAGAGCCCCTCTGATCAGATGTATAAAACTAGATGGATGTTGTCTGGCGAAAGATGCTACTGATGGCCACAGGGCTGAGCCTCATACACAAGTGTGCCTCCCTTTGAGTTTTCAGAAAGGGAAACTCTGGCTTAGAGAGTTTTAATGACTTTCCCAAGGTCAAAGAGCAAAGAGGGAAAAATCACATCTCTGCTCTTTAGGTCCCAGGGCTCTGAGCAGTGTGGCGAAGGTAGGAAGAGAAATATTTACAAAGGACTATTACAGGAATTATCACATTTAATATTCACCATGACTCTATGAGTTTATGTGATGATCCCTTTTCACCCAGGAAGTCCCAAGCTCACTAACGGCAGAGGTGGACTCTCATTGCTGGTTGGACAGCAACTGCTGCACACCTCATGCATTGTCAGTGCTCAGTGGTAGCTGTCATCATCGGCTAAGAGTGCAAAGAATCACTACCTTTCCGATCACCTCCCAAGTCACACCACTGACAGCAGCAATGGGGATGAGGCTACGTGTCCCATATTCCAAAACCAGTTTCATCTTTTTCTCCACTTTTATCTTGGCCTCTAAATAGGCACAACCACCAGTTCCCAAAAGGTCTTTCACAGTTTTGCCCACTGGTGTGACATCATGAGAATCCATTTGACCTAGAGGACAGAGGTCGGCAGATCTCACTTTCCAAGGTCAACAATGCCCAGTTGATTCTAACTTAAAAGGGTCATACCCTTTCATCCAATTCTTTCACTTCTAGGAATTACTCTCTGAAAACAGTCCTTCAAATGTACATAGATTCAGGTACAGAGGTGGAAATAACACACATGTCCATCTAAAGGGGAACAGTAATGATAGCATGGTCATATACAGGAAAAGCACGCAACTTTTATAAATAAGTAGGTAAATTTATGTGAACTACATGAAAAGTCATTCTCAATATGGTGAATAGGGCTCATTGTAATATGGCATGAATAGGATGATCCCCACTTTTTTGGTAAATTTTTTAAAAAGTATAGATTTAGAGTGAACAGAAAACAAGTCCAAAGGAATGTTCACCCACAGTGGTTAACTTGACGGGTGGGAGAGAGGCAGAATTACAGGTCTAGGAGTAAGCTTTCTAGAAGATGCCCAGGGGACTCTGATGAGAGTCACCTCCTCTGTCCCCACCACTTTCCCTCCAGCTGTGACCAGAGTGGAACCAGAGGCCTCTCTCTGTCATATTTGGACATCAACAAGGATGAGCTGGGAAGGTCATTCCCATTTACACCCCTACTCAATTCCCTTCGGTCGTCAAGTCCCCTCAAATTCAGAATGAAATCAAATCATAAAAATGAAACACAAATTTATTTACCACTGTGGTAGGATTGGGCCATTTTTTTCTATCAATTTCCAAGCCCAGAAATTGCCTTTTAAATGGATAATGATGATTCTGAGGGTCCAGTTATTACCTTGAAACCTCACATTTTGATATATTCAATGCTGTTCTCTTATATAAATAACAGTTATTACTGCAAAGCGATTTTTTTCTCCTGCACTTCCAAAGTGTTCCTGCAGGAGATGGCAAGAAAATGGATTCCATTAATATTCCACTTAGAACTGTTGCTTTTTCCAGCACTAACTTCCACATAAATCTCCTTGTGAGTCTTTTTATACAAATACCACCCCTTCTACCCTTCACTGCCCCACTCCTTCCTCCTGTCTCTCTTCCTGCTTCCTCCTCATCTCCTCTTCCTGGGAAAAAGGGACTCTCCATTCTCCAGGTAGCCAGTCCATCCCTGGGACATCATGGCTGCTAGCTTTGCCCAGGGCCTGGAACAGAGTGAATAGTAACCAACATTCTTCCCACTGTCTTTGTTGCTTATAGCCAGAGAACAAGCCCTTCAGCTCTTTCTTCCGCCTATTTAGTACTAATTAAAACCCCAAAGTAAGATTTATAAACAACATAAAGCCAAATTGATTGACAAGGGCCAGGGGACATGTGGAGTCGGGGGTCTTGCTATGTGTAGTGTGTAGTCCCAAGGGAAAGAAGGAGAAGGCCTGAGTCCCACACAGCATCCAGAACATTCCCAAGTCCCCCATAGTTGATTGTGGCCAAGTCTTAGGGAGCCAGGCTTTAATAGACACCCAAAAGCCTCATTAACGTTCCCGCCAGCCCTGCTTCCCCTGGGTATCTTGTAGGCTGCTGTTATTACGAAGTAGCTATAAAAGACTCTATCACTGCAAAGTGTTTTGCGCTCATTTCACGAGAGAGACTAGGGTTCCCAGAGAACTGTACAGTACTAGGTGCCATCCTTGTCTCTAGGGTCTTTGAGCTGAACACTTTAAAGGGCCAATTCTGTCACTGCGCCCTTAACACTATCATCTGGCATCTCTCTGCATGACCCCTACCCTGGCCTCGCTGTGCTACTGGTTAAAAGAAGATCAAAGCTTGCATGCTAAAGCCCTTCTGCCCATAATAAATGGTTTTCTCCTTACTACCTGCTTTAAAGGTAGTCAAGGCAGATACCATTGCTCCCATTTTATAAATGAGACAACTGAGGCCCAAGAACATTAGCTGACTTGTTCCAGGTCATAAAGCTAGTTGGGAAAAAAAATCAAAAAACATTTATGAGACCTCGTGTGTGCTGAACTTTGTGCCAGGTCCTTTGACACATCATTTTTGCAACAATTCCCCAGTCCATAACAGGCAGAGCTAAGATCTGACCCCAACTCTTCTTTATGCTAACTCCAAGATTCTATTATTCCAAACCTTTTCTTAATTCCTGAGATGAGATCCCAGTCTCCAGATTCCCAGATCCTGTTCCTTCCTCTGTGTCCCCAGGGTAGTTTACACATACTTCTATTGCTGCAACTACCCTAGAGCCATTTTTACTTACAGGTCTAGTCTCCTCTTAACCTGAGAATTCCCCTGGGGGCAGTCCTAGGGACTGCATCTTATCCCTCAGAAACCTGAGCATCCATCTCGATCACTGGGGCCCAAAGGGCTTTGCTTTTTTGAATGAATGAATGAATGAATGAAGAGCAAATCGACAACTATCAGTCAATGTAAGTATGTATGTGTGCTTTAGTGTGTGTGCATGCATGCATGTGTACTGATACCCAGGAGGACAGAAGGCATTTTATATCTGACCGGAAAGGTTAAGGTCCCCTGTGGGGCATGCATACAAACAGGAGTCTCCCTAAGGAGGAAAATCTGCATGTTTGTTCTTTGAAGAAAGGCAGGATTGCACAGTGGTAAAGAGCACACTGCCTGCTCTGCCACCTCTTAGCTGTTTCCGAACTTCTTTTTCTATGCCTCCAAATCCTCGATTGTATGGTGGAGGGAGCTGTGAATGGTAAATGAGTTAATGCATGCAGATTCTCAGAACGACACTAACACCTAGAAGATGCTCAATGCTAGCAATTATACTTGGAAGGAAGAGAGTTGGCATGGGGTTCTGGAGCAGCTAACAGAAACCTGCCCCAGGGAACATGCGTGGATGTGTGTACCTCACACACAATCCATGGCCCTACTGAGGCCCCACCTACTTCAGATGGTTGGGTCCCCCACCCAGCTGGAGGACCTCAGAAATATGAGGTAGGGTTGGCCACTTCAATGCGCCTCAGCCCTTGAGTTCATATAAAACCAAAGAAAAATGCCATCTCTATGGTAAGGTAAGAGTGATCTAGGAGAGGACCCATAATCAAAGCATTTTGCAAAGCACGTGGCCAGAAGAAAGGGGAAGTGCACTTTAAAGGTGCACTAACTGAGGCCCTCACTGGAAGGGGATTGGCTGATGGGCAAGAGAGGCAAAGGGACAGTGTTCCCATTCTGCACTAGTCACTCAGCCCCCTGGGAACATGGTGGCTGGGACAATCTCCTCTGGATCAACCCAGGAAGGCCAGAATCCCAGACAGATCCCAGAGGTAGTTCCTCCAAGGTTACCAGACAACACTGGATCAATTCCTGGAAGTTCACCTGCCCTATTCCAGTTGGGGCTCTATGTGGGTGGAGTGTATAGTGGGACAGGATGGTCAGTGTCCGGGCTGGGGCAGGGTCACAGGGCAGCTGTGGGTGATGTGGGGTCAACAGGCTCCCAGGGGAATGATACAGTCTCTACCCTTATTCTAGCTGAAGGCTCCGCCACTCATGTGAGAGGAAAGGAGGGGCCGAGAGCTGCTGCCACTATGAGAGGAGGCTGTGATCTTCCTAGGACCCCTTGGTCTCCAAATCAACAGCAGCTGCGTCACCGGCATATGACTCTCCCAGCGGCCTAACGACAACCCTGTGCTATGCTCAGGTTCAACAGCTGTAGATTCTAGAGTCTAGCCAGGCCCAGGGACATCATTAAAATTCTCCAAGGTTGCAAGTAGCCTCAG
Source organism: Tarsius wallacei (assembly GCA_963574415.1). Taxonomy (NCBI): domain Eukaryota; kingdom Metazoa; phylum Chordata; class Mammalia; order Primates; family Tarsiidae; genus Tarsius; species Tarsius wallacei. The sequence goes on along the minus strand of CAUYQG010139920.1, from coordinate 88,189 downwards.
AAGGGGTAAGGAGATAATCTACACCTATGTGATGCCAAACATCTGGTTGGCTTTGCAAAAGTTCAGCCAATTGTCCATGTAGCCTGGATCCCAAGCTGTTCCATGTCATGCAAACCAGCCATCTGCATTTCCCAAATGCAGGCTTTGCCCACCAGATGGGCTGCCCTGGTGGACAAGGTTGGAGCACATGTAAGGTTAGCTTGCTGGAGCGCAGTCCTACGGCAAGGGTAATGGGTTTGGTCTGTGTGATCTTGTTAGCGTGACTCTGTCGAGAGCCACAAAAGTCACCTCTAGGTTTGGCCTGCCTTCCAGATATTAGACTGGCATGTGATTGGGCCAGCTCATGGTAAATTCACCACAAATACTAGAAAACAACTGCATATGGATAACCGATGCTAAGCATTATCACCTGGGGATAGAAAGGCTACTGAGACACACACATCCCTATATCTCACTTAGTCCACCAAAGTGCCCCACAGCCGAATGTAGAATTTGGGTTACAGCAGGTACACACCAAAATAAGAGATATCTAAGCATGTTGTCTCAGAGAAATATACCATGGGAGAGGAAATTCTAGAAGCAATAGAAAAGGGGCTTCATGGGCTTCAATTTTCTCATCTAGAAAATCATCTCTGGCTGGGCGCAGTGGCTCAAGCCTGTAATCCCAGCACTTTGGGAGGCCGAGGTGAGGCAACTGTCTGAGCCTATGGGTTCGAGAACGGCAACTTGGTTAGACCTCATCTCTACAATAAATAAAAAAATTAGCCAGGTGTGATAGCGTTGGCAGGTTGAGGTGGAAGGATGGCCTGAGCCCAACAGGTCACTGCTGGGGTGGCCATGAGCATGTCACTGCACTCCAGCCTGGACGACAGAGTGAGACTCCAACTCAAAAAAAAAAAAGAAAAGAAAATCATCTCTGGGGTCCCTTGCACCTCAGATCTCACTGAGCAGTGAGAAGTCCCTGTGAGTAGATTCACAGCTCCAAGGGAGCTCTGGTCCATGCAGCAAGGCCTGGAGGAGGCCCAGGTACAGGTGCAGACTTGCAGTAATGTCTGCAAGTTCCTGACAGAAGGCAGTCAAGCAGGCAGAGCCTATAGGTAGTTCACAGGGCCAGATCAGCTAACACTGGCCCTGCCTGTGTGGTAAGCTCTGTTCCAAGCACTTTAAGCATAGAAACCCATTTCTGGTGGTAATTCTATGAATAGGCACTATTATTATTTCCATATGAATGAGCAAACCCAAGGCTGGCAGGCTAACACCATGCCATCCTGCTAGAATGCCTCTGCCCATGGGCAGAGTGGGAACTATAGGACTGGGGTCTGAAGCCTTGGAAACTAGACTGAGAAAGTGTGAATCAAGGGCTACAAATGCTCCTTTTAAATTGCCAGGCTGTTCTGAAGAGGGTATCCAGGCCTGCTGCGAAACTTAGCTTCAACTTTTTGGCTCTGATCTTGAACGAACAAAAGGCCGCTCCGCTCCTACACGCCAACAAGCCGGAGTCCGCTCCCCACCAGCTGTGTCTCCAACAACCCCAGCCTGCCTCACCTTCAAGTGTCAGCCTCCCACCCCCACCCCGCCAGCATGAAAAATGGATGTGACTGAGCTTCAGAGGGAAGGCCTGAACAAGACACAGGGAGAATAGATTCTCTGGGCTTTGCCAAAGCCAGTGTTGAAGGGGATCAGAAATCCCAGCTGACAGCTTTGATTCTATTGCATCTTCTCTTAGCAGTTTGCGGCCATTGCCCTCAAGCGTGGTACCTCCCACCCCTCAGGTCCTGCATGTAGAACACCCACCATCCGCCGCCTGCCTTGCCATAGGTTTATCTTCTGCATCTTGCGCTGGCCAGACAGGGTGGGAGGTACGGAGTGACAGACATCAGCAGAACAGACCAGGTAGCAGCTCATGTTCCAAGAAGAGTGACCCCCTGGAACTCTGCACGTTGTGCCTGGCACTAGGATAGTCAAGGGCTTTCCTGACCCCTCCCTCGCCCTCCCTTTGATATCACTCTAGGTCCCCTTGAAACTGTTGTCTCCATCTCAATTCCTATTCTCACTTTAATTCACTGGGTAGGCTGCCATAGTCTCCATCTGATATGGTGCTCACTAGTCACCAATCACATCATTGCACCAAAGCCCATGGGTGATCTGTGCTCACTCCATTTAGTCTCTCGGCAGCACAAGCTAAAACCCTTACTCCACCCTGAACTACTTTCTTCTCTAAGCCTCCCTGATATCTCGCTCATCTGTTTCTACATGGCTGTTGTCTTATTTTCCTGCCCTAATGGCAGCCTCTTCTCAATCTCTCCTTCTTACCAGACTTTCAACTGTTGGTGCCCCAAGGTTTAGTCTTGGGCTGTCTGCCCTATTTATACTCTCTCTGAATGAACTCATCCATTCCCATGGCTTTAAATTCCACTGATATTTTTGTGAAATTTTTTGTTATTTTTTTAACCTGCTTATTGTAAAATAAAACAGGGATACAGAAAGCCACACAAAACAAATACATGGCTTAGTAAATTATTATAAGATGAACATCCTTGCAATAACTACACAGGTTAAGACAGAACTTGGCTGGCCACCCAGAAATCTCCCCATACCCCCGCTCCAACCATAGACCTTATCTTCCCTCCAAAAGTAACCACTCTCCTGGCTTTCAGAGTAATCGCTCCCTTGTGTGTGTTTTTTTTCTTTTATGATTTATCGCCCAAGTACATTCCTAGACACTGTAGTCTCGCCCATTTTTTGAAACCTTATGTCTTCCAACTCTCTTTTAATTTATGGATTCCTCTTTCATCTCATTCCTTTCCTTACAATGTATATGTTCATTTGCCCTATGGAGTTTCCCCCAGTCTGGATTCTGATGCTTGCATACTCATGTGCAATTCAACACATTGAACTGTCTCTGTGTTTCTGAATTTGACAGCTGGATTTTGAGGCTTGATCAGACTCAAGTTCAATCCCTTTGACCAAAACTATAGTGATGCTATGGTCTTTCTTCAGGAGGCACATCATGCCTGCTTTCTACTCTTTTTTTCAGGACTAGCAGCTATTGGTGCTCAATGTCTAAAATCTAGACCCTAGGTTCATAAATCATTTAGATTTCATTTATCAGCTAGAATAATTTTACACAGAGATGCTGCCCTTCATCTATTATTTGGTTACCCAGTGGTACAGTTCAGATAGGAGTGACAGGAAAAGTGCTTATTTCCTTTTATTTACCCAGTTTCCAAGATAAATTGGTTTCCTGTCATCCTGAGAAGACGACCAATTAAATAATTTTTTAAATTGTCATTATGAACTCACAAGTACAAACCTATTAAATCCATGTTTAAAATGGATTCCAATCCATTTCAATTACTATCCTTATTAAAGCTCAATTGTCACCTTTGGCTAGTGGGAGTCTCTTTAAGTTGGCTCCTAAGTCCTTATCTTGTTTTGGTTGGTTTTTTGTTTGTTTGTTTTTTTTGAGCCGAAGTCTCACTCTGCTACCCAGGCTGGAGTGCAGTGGCATGATCATGGCTCACTCCAGCTTCAACCTCCTGGGCTCAGGCAATCCTTCTGCTTCAGCCTCCTGAGGAGCTGGGACTACAGATGTGCACCACCACTTTTGGCTAATTTTTTAAAAAGATGTGGAGTACAATTCAGTTTTAGGTACATAAGTGGTCATCATACAGGTGAAGTTGGGGCCTCCCATTGATCCTCACTTCATTTGGGGCTAATATTTTATTTTTTTTATGTTTTGTAGAGATGAGGTCTCACTATGTTGCCCAGGTCTATCCTTATTAAAGTTCAAATTGCATCTCTTGGTCATAGTTTCTAGGCCTTTTTCAGTAGACAGAGTTGAATAGAGAATATATAAAAACTCAAATACAGGTCTTGAACTCCTGGGCTCAAGCAATCCCCCCGCCTTGGCCTCCAAAAGTGCTTGGATTACAGGAATGAGTCACCATAACTGGCCCTAAGTCTTTTTTATATGACCTGTTCCAGGCCTATTTTGTACATCTTCTACCCAGACCTGGTATCAGCCATTTCTCTAAGAAGCCCTGGTTTTCTTTAATGGAAAATGTTATATCACAACTACATTTGAGTGTAAAAGATGTTCATTGCATCTCTTGGTCATAGTTTCTAGGCCTTTTTCAGTAGACAGAGTTGAATGGAGAATATATATAAATTAAAAATTCAAATTCAGATCTATAACTTTATCTCTTCTATATTACTCTGATTCCCTTCTTTTAAAATTACAATCCTGGTCCTTAAGACCACCAAAATGATATACTTAGAATGACCCATAATTATTCATTTGCTTTATCTTGCATTATACATACAACAGTCTCAGAATAAAAGTCACAATACTAATACCACTTCAAGAAAATTACGATTACTAAAAATGTTTTAAATGTTTTGCATATAACATCTCCATTCTTTTCATTTTTAATATCATATCTATCTTGTCAAATCATAATATATCCCTTTTAACCCTAACTTAGTCTTGGTTCTACAAGTAACTACATGTTTAATGCTCACCACTGGTTTTATGTCAATTTCTCTAGTTATTTGGTTGTCTGAAATTCATTCTCTAGCAGATTCCTGAGGAAGAGCTCATGTGAACAATATTTTCTGAGCTTTTACATGCTATGTTAATACAAGTCTTTATACTTGAAGGTCAATTTTACTGAATATAAAATCCTTAGCTCATGTTCATATTTTCTTTTTTGAATACCTTTAACATGTTTTTCCATTTTCTTCTGTTATAACATATGACTATAGAAAAGTCTGATGACAATATCATTTTCTTTCTCTTAAAAGTCTTTAGCCTAGATGCCCAAATGATTTTTTTTTCTCTTTCTTTAAAACTCAGAAATTTTACTAAAATATGACTTCTAGGTCAATATTCTCAGGTACACAGTTCATGGTGTGCTCTTTTAATATACAACTTTAAATCTATACATTCCTAATTTTATGAGGCTTTTTTGGATTACAATAATTTTGGGGATTTGTCATTACTTTGCTTCCCCCCCCCCGCCCCCCATACACTTCACAAGAATGCCTATTGTCCCTGTATTGGTTCTTCTTTGCCTATCTTCACTATTTGACATTTTCTCTCAAACTTTTATTTATCTCATTATTAATTTCTTTTTTATTCTAAAAAGTCCTTCTTTTATGCCTTTTATTTCTCATTGGCATTATTTATAGTGTTATTTGCTCTTGTGTTCCTTATCATTTAGTTTTCACTTATAAAATAATTTTTTGTCTTCTATTTCAAATTCTTTCTGGAATCTGCTACTCCATTTCTAAGTTGTTTTTTTTTTTAACTTCTGATTTGTGTTATCTTTCATGTCATGTATCATTTTAAAAATGTTTTGGGGATCATCATGAAATAGCATGTTATAGAGTTTTTATTCTGCTTTTTTGAGCATGGTGGGCTTTCATTGTCTGCATGGATGTTATTCTCCTTTTTCTCTCTTACAGTAACTTCTATAAAATTTAGATCTAGTCATTTCATTTTATGTAAAATAAGTTTTCCTGAACTTTCGGGATGAGGCTTCTTTCACATACCTTTTCTAATTCCACAGAGCTCTCACTTCTATTGTTTAATGATTGTTAAAAATATTTAGTGGCTTGCTTTCTGAGATTTCCTAGTTCTGTTCCCCTCCCCAACTTTTATCTAGACTTTCTCTTTCTTTAGTCCTTATTATCCTGACCCTATTCAATCTTTAATCAGCTTCTGGCAGTTTCTCTTCAGTGAGAACCCTGGAAGGAAGCCCTAACAGTTAGTTTTGAGAATATGCAGGAACTAGGCTGCTCCAGAACCTTTGGCCCATCCGGTGGGCTTCTTGCACACAACTACTATTGGAGTGAGAAGAAACCCCCTCAATTTTAGCTACTCCTCTCAAATTGGCCCACCACATATTCCAGTGAATATCTGTTGTTCCTTTGAGGTTCTTCTGTTCTCAGGTCCATCTCTCCTTTGTTTCTCTCTGCTTTTCATTTTTGGACACCAATATCAGATAAGTCTTGTATTTGGTAATGGTTTTCCCCACCCTATTGTATTTGGAAGTTCATGGACATACTCTGTCACCTAGTTCTATTGTAGATGTTGCCTATGGGTTTTTGGTTTTATTATCTCATTGTTCTGTTTGTTATATGTGGGGATTTGGGAAGATTGAAAAACTATGCTGCCACCCCGTTCCCTTCTTTTGAACTGAGAATCCTGGTCCTCAAGACAACTGAAATGATACATTTAGAACGACCCATAATTATTCATTTGCTTTATCTTACATTATATATACAATAGTCTCAGAATAATCACAATACTAATACCATTTCAAGAAAATTATGATTACTAAAAACGTTTAAAATTTTTGCAGACCAGGCATAGTGGCTCAAGCCTATAATCCCAGCACTTCGGGAAGCCAGGGTGAGGAGATTGCCTGAGCCTACAGGTTCGAGAACAGCCTGGGCAAACTGGTGAGATCTCATCTCTACAATAAATCAAAAAATTAGCCGGGCATGGTAGCCACTATCTTACCAAAATATCTCCTGCTGATGACTTTCAGATGTGTAGCTCCAGCCTGCACCTCTTAACTTGTATACCCAACTACTAATTGCTATCTCTATACACATATCTAATAGGTGTCGCATACTTAACTTGGCCAAAAAAAGTGAATTTTTCCCCTCAAACCTACCATCTCTATTAATTTTTCTCATCTTAATAAATGGTACCACCACCCTCCCAATTGCTTGGGCCACAAACTTAGAAATCATTTTCTTTTCATCTTACTCATCAAAATTAGTCATAGTTATAGGCCCCGGCAATTCTATCTCCAAAATACATCCCAATTCAATTACTTTTCATGATCTCCTCTGCTTTAACCCTGCCCTAGGTCTCCACAATCTCTCTTCTGAAATTTTGCACTCACTGCCTGACTGTCTCTCTGCCTCCAGTATCCCTACAGGGTAACCAGAGTGGTCTTTTTTTGAGTCAGAGTCTCACTGTGTTCCCCAGGCTGGAGTGCAGTGGCACGATCACAGCTACTGCAGCCTTGACCTGCTAGGCTCAGGCGATCCTTCCGTCTTAGTCTTCCAAGTAGCTGAGACTACAGGAGTGCACCACCACACCCAGATTTTTTTTTGATTTATTGTAAAGAGATGAGGTCTTGCCATGCTGCCCAGGCTGGTCTTGAACTTCTAGGCTCAGGCAACCCTCTCGCTTTGGCCTACCAAAGTGCTGGGATTATAGGCTTGAGCCACTGCACCCGACTCAGTGTGGTCTTTCTAAAACATAACTCAGACACATCTTCCCCATTTTAACACATCCCAAAGCTTTTCCACTGCACAAAATAACACTCCAACACCTAACCATGGCCTATAAGACACTATATAGTTTAGACCATGCTGTCCTCTCTGATTGCCTCTACTCTCCCTGTATTCTTTATGTTCCTGACTTCTGGTCTTCTTTTTGTCCCCAAACATGTCCAAATGCTTCTAATCTCAGGGTATCGTCCTTGCCATTCCCCGTGGTTGGAAGGTTTCTCTCCTAGATCTTCCCAACATTGCTTCTTTGTCACCATTAGGTCTGACTCGGAGAAGCCTTCCTGGACACACTAGGAAAACCTGTTCCTTATTTTATCTTTGACTTAGCACATATTGGTGCATGCCATTATCTTTTTCATTTATTTGTATATTTGAATATTGTCTATCTGTATACCTCTTACCACAACCCTCACCACTACTAGAATTATCCTTGTAGACAGGCATAGCAACCGGATGCTCAATAAATATGTGCCAGCTAATTGTATTTCCAAATGCCTCTGGATATGGCCAAGAGAACCAAGCCCTATGCCACAGCAAGCTCTGGAGCATGAATATTTTTCTAAAATTGCCAGCCACCAACCGAAACCTTTTACTCAGGACATGGGCCCTGTCTATGTGACTGGATATGTGTCCAGACTACTTGACTCTTGTAAAGAGCAGTGGTTCTCAACTCTGTTTAAATCAACGTCCCCTTTCTGTAACAAATATTTCGTACTATTCCTTTTCTATGCTGAAATAAAATTTATTTATAACTGCATACCTAATTGTTTTTTTAAATCTATATAACCTCTAACTAGAACATAAAAGAGTAATAAAAAGAAAATTTATAATAAAATAATAAAGTATTTCATTATGCAAATACTTGAGCACGACTAAATGAGAAGACATAGTGGAAGAGTCAGATGTTTGCACTCGCTGCCTGACTGTCTCTCTGCTTCCACTCTCCCTACAGGGCAACCAGAGTGATCGTTTTCACCTTTATGTAGAATCACCATGAACACAGCAACCACACATTCAGACTAAACAGTGCTGTGTTGGCAAATCAAATACCACAAGCCAAGATGGCAAGATTGATGAAGAGTGATGTGATTTCCCAGTATGGTGCACAATTTTGGCAAAATGCAGAACAAAACAAAGTATACTATTCTCAATTTACTTAGTAGATACATTAATGGAAAATTCAATGTTTCCTAAATCTTGACAAAAAATACTCTGCATTTATAAATAAAATATAGTTACTTTCTAGGTTTAGATATTTATAAATGGTTTTATCACATGAATGTTCTGTAGAACACCTAAAAGTCTTGTAGAAAGTGGAAAATGGGCCAGGCTCAGTGGCTTAGCCTGTAATCCCAGCACTTTGGGAGGCTGAGGCGAGTGGATTGCCTAAATCTGCAGATTCAAGACCAGCCTGGGCAACTTGGCAAGACCTCGTCTCTAAAACAAATTTTAAAAAAAACCAAAAACGTAGCCAGGCACAGTAGTGCGTGCCTGCAGTTCCAGCTACTTGGAAAGCTGAGATGGAAGGATCGCCAGAGCCCAGCAGGTTGACGCTGGAGTGTCCTTGAGCATGCCACTGTACTCCAGCCTGGGCGATGGAGTGAGACTGTAACTCAAAAAAAAAAAGGAAGTGGAAAATGCCTTCACTGTGTTGGACTGGTCTGAATCTTGAAGGGTACCCAGTACCAGGCCTGACCCATTGAGTGCCCTTAGTGCTTCCTCTGCAAATATTGTAAAAACCAAAATTGCCCTAACAAATTTACAAAATGCCTCCTCGGTTTATATGATTATAAAATCATAGCCACCAAAAACTGGAAACAACAACAAATGTCTTTCCCCTGGTGAATGGATAGATACATTGTGGTCCACATGAATGGTGAAATACCACCCAGTAATAAAAAGAAATAAGCTTCTTTTTTAAAAAGTTATTTTTTTATTTTCATTTTTTAAAATATTTTATTTTAAAGATGTGGGGTACAATTCAGGATTAGATATACAAGTGGACATCTTATAGGTAAAATTTGGGCCTCCCGTTGGTCCCCACTTTGCCTGGTTTGAGATCAGGTACCATTATTGATATTGTATCCCCACCCCCATCCTGGCAGTATCCCGCTACTGCCAATCCCTTTCTGTAGTATTATTATGGTAAATGTTCAGGGTCCACTTATGAGTGAGAACATATGGTACTCTCTTCTTTGTTTCTGTGATAGATCATGGAATATTATAGAATCTAAACCCATCCAAGTTGCTGTGAAGTCCATATGTTTGTCCTTCTTCTTTATGGCTGCATAGTATTCCATCGTGTATATGTACCATATTTTTTTATCCAGTCCAGTTTCAATGGGCAGCATGATTGGTTCCTTGTTTTTGCTATTGTGAACAGTGCTGCAATAAACATGCGTGTGCAGGTATCTTTTTTGTAGAATGATTTGAGTTCCTCCAGGTATATTCCCAGTAGGGAGATTGCTGGATCATATGGAAGGTCAATTTCTAGTTCTTTTAGGAATTGTCACACTGTTTTCCATAGAGGTTGAACTAGTTTGCATTCCCATCAGCAGTGTAGAAGTGTTCCCTTTTCTCTGCATCCTTGCCATCTGTTGTTTGTTTTATTAATGATGATGGCCATTCTTACTGGGGTTAGGTGGTATTTCACTGTGGTTTTGATTTGCATTTCTCTGATGATTAGTGAAGCTGAATACTTTTTCACGTGTCTGTTGGCTGCTTGTATATCTTCTTTTGAGAAGTGTCTATTCATGTCTTTTGCCCACTTTTTAATGGGGCTGGTTTTTTTTTCCCTTTCAGCACATTTAAGTTCCTCATAGATCCTGGATGTTAGGCCTTTGTCAGACATATAGTTGGCAAATATTTTTTTCACATTCTGTGGGCTGTCTCCCTGCTCTCTTGATGGTTTCTTTGGTTTTGTAGACACTTTTCAGTTTAATGAGATCCCACTTGTCTATCTTATCTCTTATAGCATGGACACCTGGGGTTTTGATAGGCGTTGGTTGCCTACTCTAATTTCTGTAAGGCTGTCTCCTGCATTTTCTAAGATTTTTATAGTTTGAGGTTTTAAGTTTAGGTCTTTGATCCATTTTAAAAAGATGGTTTTACGTTTAGATCTTTGATTCATTTTAAAAAGTTTGGCCAGGCATGGGGACTCAAGCCTATAATCCCAGCACTTTGGGAGGCCGAGGTAAGGGGACTGCCTGAGACCATGGGTTCAAGAACAGCCTGGGCAACTTGGCGAGACCTCATCTCTACATTAAAAAAAAAAATTAGCCGGGCATGGTAGCACTCGCCTGTAGTGCTACTTGGAAGGCTGAGGCGGAAGGATGCCTGAGCCCAGCAGGTCAACACTGAGGTGGCCATGAGTGTGCCACTGCACTCCAGCCTGGGTGACAGAGTGAGACTCCAACTTAAAAAAAAAAAAGTTGATTTTTGTATATGGTGATAGGTAGGGGTCCTGTTTCAATCTTCTGCATGTGGTCAGCCAGCTTTCCCGGCACCACTTACTGAATAGGTCCTCCTCTCCCCAGTGGTTGTTGGTGGAGGCTTTGTTGAAGACGAGTTGGTTGAGAAATTGAGGTTTTGCTTCCGGCATCTCTATCCCGTTCCATTGGTCTATATGCCTGTTCTTGTACCAATATCAGGCTGTTTTGATTATTGTAGCCTTAAAGTTTAAAGTCTGGAAGTGTGATACCTCCTGTTTTGTTTCTTTTGCTAAGAGCTGTTTTGGCTATTTGTGGTCATTTATGTTTCCATATGAATTTCTATAATGTCGTTTTGAGTCTGAGCAGAATAATGTTGGTAATTTAATGGGTATTGTGTTGAATCTGTAGATTGCCTTTGGTAGGATCGACATCTTAACAATGTTGATTCTTCCTATCCATGAGCACGGAATATTTTTCCATTTGTTTGTGTATTCTTGGACTTCTTTGAGCAGTGTTTTATAGTTTTCACTACAAAGGTCTCTCACTTCTCTGGTTAGGAAGATGCCGAGGTGTTTCATTTATTTTGTGGCTTTTGTGAATAGGATTGTGCTTTTTACTGGTTCTCTGCCTGTTTGTTTTTGGTGTATAAGAATGTGACTATTTTTTGCACATTTATTTTGTACCCCAAGACTTTACCAAAGCCCTTTATCAGTGAAAGGAGGTATTTGACAGATTCTCTTGGATTTTCGAGGTATAGGATCAGGAACAAGTTTCTGATATGGACAACAACATGGATAGTTCTCAGATGCATATTACAGGGTGAAAGAAGCCAGATGAAAAGGCTATATATTGTATGATTTCACTTACACAACATTTTAGAAAAGGCTAGGGACAGAAAACAGATCAGTGGTTGCCTGGAGCTGGGGTGGGGAGAAGGACTGACAACAAAGTAACACAAGGGCATTTGCAGGGTGATGCCACTGTTCTATATCTTTATTATGTTGGCGGTTACATGCTTGCATGCATTTGTCAAAACTCATAGAATTGTCTACACATAAAGAGTGAATTTTACTATATACAAATTATACCTCACATTTTTTAAGTGTTGAAAAAAATAGGTACCACCCTCACTGAGAACCACTGGTACAGAACTTCAAAGCTCCTAAAGAGCTTTCAGATGTCCTGTCCACTGTGAGGAAGATGGGGCAGACTTACTGGCCCTGTTCTGGAGACAAACTGGTATGTGAGAAACTTTATATGGAACTTCATGTGGGAAAACCAACCCTTGAGCTAAAGTTCTGGTTCCAAGACCTGGAATTTACCATTATGTAACACCTGTGTGGCACTGGGGAAGTGACTTTTCTCCTCTAAACCCTAGTTTCTTAATTGTTGGTCCTGACCCTCTTTGATTCAGCAATTTGCCTGAGGCCATGGAGCTGCTTCATGGCAAATCCTGGTTTTTCTAGGTCCTGGCTGTTGCTTGTTCCCCTCACTGTGCCCGTAACTGGGATACCTCCAGTGGGTGAGCAATGCTCAAGGGAAAGCCACCAGTTGTCCACCCTCTTTGGAGGGTCAGTGCAAAGGACAGGAAATGGAATGAAGCCTGGAAGAGTAGGGGGTAGAAATCCCTAAGAATGGGCCCCGGAGGGAAGTTCCTACTGCAGGGATGTCAGAAAGCTCAGACAGCAGCAGGTCTGGGAAAGACAACTTGGTGACAAATCAGAAGTCAAGGCCATTCTTGACCTTGACAAGAATGCAAACTGTCTTGAGCTTGACAAGGTCCTCTTTCTAATGGCCAACAGTACAGGAATTCTCAAGGGCTTTGTTTTTTCTTCTGTCTCTGCCTTAGTCTATTCAGGCTGCTATAACAAAATGCCATAGACTGGGTGGCTTAAACAATGAGAATTTATTTATCACACTTCTGGAGGCTGTGAAGTCCAAGATCAAAGTGCTGGCAGCTTCGATCTCTGGTGAGGGAGGACCTGCTTCCTGGTTCATAGACGGTCTTCTCATTGTGTCTTCACATGGTGAAAAGCAGGCAGAACTTTCTAGGATCCCTTTGGTAAGGGCACTAATCCTACCCATTCATGATGGTTCCATCCTCATGACCTAATCACCTCCCAAATATCATCACATTGTAGGGCAGGAATTCAACACACGAATCTTCAGGGGTATAAACATTCAATCCATTGCAGTTCCCTTCTAGGTTATCTCTTCTCTTTCCCTCCTTACTCTGCTGACCCATTTACAGAACACCTATGGCTCAATCTTTCCAAATGGTATCTGTAAATCACCTTTAAGGGGTAAAGAGACATTTTGCACCACGGACCTGCAGACAGCCTTCCCAGGCTAGGGGCTGAGCCCAGAATCCTAGTGAGACCCCCGTGGTACCTCTGAAAAGAGTGAATACCAGCTGAAAACTGTGGCACACCCTGAAGCCTTAGCCACCGGAACTGAGAAGGGAAGGCCAGTTATCAGAGGCCCAGACACATACCCCAGACCCCAGTTACCACCTCCTTTCTCCCTCTCCAGATCACTGCGCTTTGGAATTCGAACCCTTCAAAGTCCTTTGTTTATGATTGTGTTGTGCAGCACCATTTACCGATGAGGAATGGCTGGTGTCTGAATAAAGCCCTGTTAGTTACCGCCTCCTTTAAACTTCGTTAAGGAAAACAATTACCGAGTGAATCTCATTTGGGTTCCTTCCATGCTCCAAAGGCCCCAGAACAGGCTGTTCTTTGCTCTTTCTCTATAGACAGAATAGCTCATGGGCTTGCAAAAGATTCCCAGAAACTTGGAGACTCTTGGTGTGTATGCAAATAAAGGAAGAGCATATCTGGGGGGAAGCCTGCTGGCATTGCCCAGGAAGAGAAATGCGGGTCCCTTTCAGAAGAGCCAAAGTCAACTCAGCCTTCCAGACTGCATCAAGATGTCTCTTTGTTTTGTTTTGTTGTATTTCGTGAGGCAGGGTCTCACTCTGTCACCCAGGCTGGAGTGCAGTGGCATGGTTTCAGCTCACTGCAGCTTCAACCTCCTGGGCTCAGGTGATCCTCCTGCCTCAGTCTCCTGAGGAGGTGGGACTACAGGCGCGCAACACCATACCCAGCTATTTTTTAAAAAAATTTTTGTAGAGACTAGGTCTTGCTGTGTTACCTAGGCTGGTCTTGAACGCCTCGGTTCAAGCAATCCTCACACCTTGGCTTCCCAAAGTGCTGGGATTACAGATGTGAGCCACCGTGCTCAGCCAAGATGTCTCTTTAGAAAAGCCTCAATATCTTTCTGATTTTCAATTAATCTTACTACAGAATGCTATTACCTCCATCATGGTGAAAGTTGTAGCATCAAATGGAGAGTTTTAAAAAGAAGAATGCCATATATAAATGCAAGAAATTCTTAACTTTAATTAACACGGCCATTGCTGGATGAGGAATCTACATACACCCTAGGCTTTGACTTGCCTGGCACCCACTAGAGGCAGCACAGCACGGTGGGGTTCTAAAACGACTAGCCCAGGAGCTGGCCCTGCTGGGCTGGCCCCCAGGCCCAACTGTATGACCTTCCCTCAAAGTATTTAATCTCTCTGAACTCATTTCCTCATCTGTAAAGTCTACTTAACTCCTAAAAATACTGGGAGAATTAAGCAGGTTAAACCATGCAAATTATTAAAAAGAGTGCCTGGCCAGGCTAGGTGGCTCAGCCTGTAATCCCAGCACTTTGGGAGGCCAAGGCGAGTGACCCACCCAAGCAATTTGGCGAGACTTCATTTCTACAATAAGTCAAAAATTAGCTGGATGTGGTAGTGCGTGCCTGTAGTTCCGGCTACTTGGAAGGCTGATGCAGAAGGATTGCCAGAGCCCAGCAGGTTGAGGCTATGGTGACCGGGAGTGTGCCACTGCACTCCAGTCTGGGCAACAGAGTGAGATTCCAACTCAATAAACAAATAAATAAATAAAATAAAAATAAAAAGAGTGTCTGACACACAGTGTTCAACAAATGCTATCTATGATTATTCCCTTAATTGCTTGTATTAACCATGCCTTTCATTTTCTGTATTCTGATGGCTTGACATCTTGGGACCTGGAGAGATCACTGTCCCAGGATCAGCCAATTCCTAGAGATAGTAAACCCTCCAGAGTGTTTTTGAATGTAAACCAACCAATCCACATTCCACACCCCAAACCCTTTCCTTTATTGGGTCTTGGTCACCAGCCACTGTGCCCTAATCATCCCAGGGCCAGCACCAGACAACAAGGCACAACCCCCATGCCCCAGAGCCACTGAGATTATTCACACCAGCCAATCTGCTTACCCTGCCTCACCTGTTCTTTCCCACAAAACCACAATAACGACGGTTGTCCACATTTTCCTCTCCCTCATGACCAATCCGGTGCTTCCTCATGTGCCCCCCTTCCCCTGGCATGACATGCCCCTTCCTCTTGGGAACTGCGAGTACTAAACCATCTTTTCAATGGCAATGATCTCTTAATCTGTTAGCCTTATTGAACCTCAATTTTCTACTCATGCACTGTATTCTAAAGCACTGCCTTTGTGATAGGTTTAATTCTCCTGAAACTGCTCTCTCAAAGGTCATCAATCATGTTCTGCTTTGCCAACCAGATGGCCTCATCCACGTGTTTTTGCCCTTTGGCTTTAGTATTTGATTGTGGTGACAAGCTCACAGCTTGGGGGTCACCTGTTCCAAAAAGTCTTCCTGAACCACTTCCCCGAGCTCCCAACCACGGTCCCCCTCCATGCTCCCGCAGCTGTTACAACTGCCCCCTGTGTTTGTATCTACAAATCCTCCATTAGACAATCAGATCCAGAAAGGCATGCCTTTCCCTCACATGTGCAGCACACTGCCTGGTGCTGCCCAATTAGCATTAGTTGAAAGAATGAATGAACGACTACATAAATGAATAAATTCCCAACTCTCTTGACTTAGAGCCATCCTTAACTACTCGCCCCTTTCTCTTCTGTCTCCCTTCTCTCTTCCTTTTCCTTTCCACCGTCACCCTCCCCTCCTCTCTCCCTTCCAAAACACATGTTGAAACAGCAATGACCTCTGGATTTATTTTTAATTCCAGTATCTCCCCACTCCAACCCATACTGTATTGTACCCCTAACTCCTTAAAATATAGCTGAATTCTTCCATCTATCTCCCTTCCTTCCCCTCCCCAAGCCCCACTCTCATAGAATAAATATCAAGCCCCGATTGCCTGTCCTGGTGTCAGCACCTCCTCCCCACCCCATGTTCCTCTGCCTCTTCTCTAACTACCCAGGGCTGAGCCCCATGATCTCCCGGTTGCTTTCCAGTCCTGTGCTCATCTGGACCAAAGCAGGACACATCAACATCCTCCACTCCTACCTCCCACATTGTCCAGGCCTGGGGGCTGGAGGCCCAGGTACCTTCTCAAATAGCTCCTCACCCCCCACAGGTATAGGGCTGCAGGGGAGTCAGCTCTGAGACCTGGAACGTGATGGGAAATCTATATCAGCTTGCTCACAGCCAAAGACACATCAGAGGATGTCTGGAGAAAACAGTCTACAATAAACCAGAGTCAAACACAAAATGCAGTGTTGATCGATTTCATGACCAATCCTGCCTTAGCAGACCTTAATGTGCTGTGACTGTGACCAGCAGAAGTAGTTTTAATGGTCATGCCAATGAGCCCTCGATACTCAGTCTCACCCTCTCCCTCTCTCGCTCCCTTTCTCTTTCTGACTCTCTTTCTACACACACACACACACACATACACACTCGTGCTCCACATTCTGGGTACAAGGGCAGTGCAGTGCTACTCAATTCCAGGTGTACTTTGCTTTGTATAAAAGTTCCTTCCTGAAACAACTTGAATTTTTATAAATCAAATCCCAGTTTCCCCAAACCTTGCTTTTTTACATCTACCTTATCTCTTTCTTGAATTGATCTCTAGGAAACAAAGGTTCCTGACGTTTAAGGCTTTGGCTTCCAGCCTCCTTTCTCAGCGTCTGGAGAAAACAGTCTCCAGCTGTTAACAGCAGCTAACACAGAGGAAGATGCTCTGTGGTGGAAGTCCCCAGCAAATACCATTACACAAAAAGAAGGGTCCTTCTGCAACAAGTCTAGTCATTGTCCCTTGATTTTCTATTTCATAAATTTCAGTTTTGAATAGGAAGCAGGAAAGAAGCTTATTTAACTCTTTCATTTCAGATTAAATACCTTTGTAGCATGAGAAGGAGTGTGTACAAATAACTCTGGACTCCTGAGGCCCAAAGGAAAAGGAGAAGGGTTAGGGGAAGGGGTAATAAGCTGTACCAGCAGCTCGCCTGGCGTCCAGGAGACCAACGCACAGACTGTGGCTCGGCTCATCTCCACGACAACTAGGGGGCAGGGATTACCAACAGTCTGACTTTACCAAAGAGGCGGCACTCGAGATCCAAAGTGGGTAGCTGGCCCAAGGTCACACAGGCACCGAATGTCAGAGCTGATCTGAATCTAGATCTGTCTGGCTCTAAAACCTTTGTCTTCTACCAGGTTATCATTGAAAGAAAGCCGTCTGGTCCACATACACACATCCCACCTCTGCACTCCCTGCGCCTACCTAGGCCATATTTATGTGTGGTTACAAAAGCTGCTATGGGCTACTATTTTTTTAAGTATTTTAAATTAAGGACTCATCCAAGAATGCATTAAATGCTATTAAATTATTAATGAGGTATCTGTAGAAAAATGTGAACTCTCCGATTTGTTGCATTTCTTTAAAATCAGATTTATTGGCCGGGCTTGGTGGCTCAGCCTGTAATTCCAGCACTTTGGGTGGCCGATGCAAGTGGACTGTCTGAGCCCGCGGGTTTAAGACCAGACCGGGCAACTTGGCGAGATCGCATCTCTACAATAAATCAAAAATAAGCTGGGAGGGGTAGCACATGTCTGTGATTCTGGCTACTTGGAAGGCTGATGCAGAAGGATCGCCGGAGCCCAGTAGGTCGACGCTGGGGTGGCTGTGAGTGTGCCACTGCACTCCAGCCTGGGTGGCAGAGTGAGACTCCAGCTCAAAAAAAAAAAAAAAATCTGAATTTATTTTATCTAAAGTTCAAAACATTCATTACATATGGAAAAAACCCAACTCATTCATGTAACTTACCAAAACAGTTCATGTGTATTTTTAAAAAACCTCCAACTGCCAGGAGTAGGAGAGCACACTTCATCAATAAGGGTACCTGATCTTAAACCAGGTAAACCCAAACTTTACCTGTACAATGACCAATTGTACCCCACATCTTTAAACTAAAAATTAAACAAGAAACAAAAAACCTCCAGACCTAATGTCTTACTTTTTTAAGCCTCATTCTAGAAAGGCTGGGAGGCCACCTTCTTTCTTAGCATACCATTCCCATGATGAACAACTCTTGTTAAAGGCAGGGCTTCCCCAGTCTTGCAATCGTTCAGATTAGAGTCGGCCGGAACCAGGCAGGATGATGAGAGAGGGGTAAAAGTCCCGAGCAGCCCTGAGAAAAAGACCCAGGCAGAGAGGCTAAGTCAAGGTAGGACCAAGGTGGATGCTGGAGGGTCCTGGGCTGGGAGACAGCTGAAGCTGCCAGGTCGACCCTCCAAGGCAGCAGAACCACAGCCCTGGATGTCTATCTGTCCGCCCAAGGCATGCACTGGGTATGACCGTGCCTTGCTCAGCTTCAGCATGCAGACAGTACTCAGTATGTGTTAGACCCTCTCCCTCCTTCCTTCCATCTCAGGGACGGGATTAATCCTACGCCGAAGGAAAGCTGCACTTACAACTGGAGGTTAAGTGTCCCTGGCTTAGAACACTAGAGAGGAGAGGAGCAAGGGGCCGCGCAAATCATCATACCCAATGTCACCGAGCTCTCACTAACCCTAGCCTAAATCCAGCTTGTTGCTGCCTAAGCTTTTTTCTTCTTGCTCTGTCCTCAGGGAAAAAGGAAACTGGCAAGTATCCTCTCCTGAATATGGATGCTTCGGTGACTTAGAGACGTTGGTCACATCACTCCTCAGTCTACTGGGAGTTGAAGCTTCTTCTGGTCTTTCCCGAATGCCTGGGTAAAGACAGGGAGACAAAGAAGTGGCTGGGAGGCCCTGACTGACACAGATTTGAGGCTGGGTGGGGAGGGGGGTGCACATCTGGTATGAGCCCACTTCTTTAGGAACCTCAGTGGCAGTCTTGTGGCTCCAGGGCTGAGCCCTGTCTTTTTTCTTGGTGAGGAGCAGGAGCAAAGAAGGTGCTAGAATGAAGGGAAGATGGCAGGAGAGAGAAGTCAGGCTTCTCAGCACCCAAAGCAGCAAGCGAATGACTTATGATCTTTCCTTCCAGAATCAGGTGTTGCGTCTAGACAGACACTTAAGGGGAAACATTGTGGTACTGACTTGAATCTATTTGGAATTTCCTCAAGCTCTCTTGCCACAGACAGCTGCCTTATCTCAGAGTGGGCAGAGCTGGAGCTGGGATGATGCGCCTGGGTTGTTTCCTGCCCCAGGGCTGTACAGATCTCTTCCCAGCCCCCAGCTGCTCAGCCTCCAGAAGGGTGGAACAGAAGCCTCTGCTCCTGGAAGAGCACGTTTCTACCCACAAAGCCCAGTGCTAGAAGGTCGCCCTGGGCTGAGCTTCCCTGATTAATGACACACACACCCTAGGGCTTTCCCCAGCACACACCTCTTCCCTTCATCTTGGTGAGAAAGGAAGCAGGGGAATTCCTATTTTCCTTCTTATAACTAAGACAATGGGGACCAAGGAGGTCAACTAATTTTTTTCTTTTTTACTTTTAGAGCTCGGATTTCCAGGTCTTACACTCCCTTTCTACACAGGCTAGGAGGTGTGTGTGCGGCAGGGGAGTTGGAAAAGGAGAGAAGTGAGCCTGTACTTCTCCAATAAGCATCGCCAGATCCTCGGCACACTCACCACACCTGTGGGCAAGCTTGGGGACAGGAGGAGCCGGGAAGAAGTCCCAAGGGCAGCGGGGTCTCACCCTGGTGACAATGTCAACACTGCCAAAGGATGCCCCACAGTAGTCCCCTTTCTGGAAGCATCTGTTCCTGCAGCCATGCCCACCACCCTGGAGTATGTGGTTGTTTCCTCTATCCCATCCCTCAGTTACGCTGCATCAGCCCTGCCAGGTGATCCCAGCCCCATGACTCACATTGAGGCAACCAGGTCTGCCATGAGCGCATCTAGCTCCAACTTTAAAATCTCCCGGTTGGACCCCAAACTGCCTGTGAGAGTGACATTCTTTCCCCTCTTGAGTATGAAGATGTCCCCAAGGCAAATATTTAGAGGATTTGGATCCAGCCTTGCCCATGCGTCTCTAACCCTATGAGCCAAACTCTCAGCCCAGGGCTGTGCAAATAGGTTTTACTACCAGGGCCCCGAGCCACTAAATGAAAGTGGGAAACAATCACGCTGCAGAACCAGGACCCTCCCTTGTGAATCCATCCTTAGCACTCTGGTCGGAAAGCTCAACCTGGAGATGGCTTTCTCTCCCAGAAATGTAGAGAATGCCTTCTCTCACGGCTGGAAGGATTCCTGTGCAGAGAAGGTGAACGTCGGGTGGGGGAGCTAGGGGCCTGAGCTTTCTTCCCATCTACTTATCACACTGTGTTTCTGCTTCTCCAGCCAGGCTGCCAACTCTCGGAAGGCAAGGATCACATCTTAGTTATCTTTGCATCTCTCGTCCATAGCTCTGAGCTCACACACCGGGATCCCTCAACTCATGTTGGGTGAATGAATGAGCTTAGTCACTGTACAAATCCAAGTTTGGGCTTCCGCAAATCAGCTCTGGTTCCTTCACCTCAGCTCTGACAGGGCTACTCCCATTTCAGAAACCTTGGCCAGTTCCCACAGCCTACAGAACAGTCCGGACCCCTCACCCTCTGTGCATTTAGGACTGCCAGTATGGGGTTGTTAGCCTTGTTCCTCCATGGCAACTGCCCACATGCTCAGATCCTGAACACAGAAGCCCATTTTCTGCTCAGAATGGGCCTCTGCTTGGGTGATATCTCCCACGTGGAATCCACTGTGCTTGACACAGGGACAGGGCTCAGGAAGAGAATACAATTCATCTGAATTCAATTAAAGCTGGAACCCAGAGGAGGCTGCATCCTATTTTCTGCTTCAGTCTCCCCAGCTCTGTCTCAAAAGTGGGAATATCTGCCCCCAGCCCAGTGACCTCACAAAAGGGAGACGGTACGGCACTTGTGGGGCCTGGTGTGAAATGAAGCCAAGAACGCATGACGTTTTCATTCCAGTAGTTTGGGGCCATGAGAATTTGAGAATCTCCGAGCCCTGGACAAATGTCATTCTCCATACCTGACCGGGAAGGCGTTGGTGGGGAAAACGAATGTCTAGAAAAGGAAACATGGAGGGGAAGGAGGAGGGGAGAGCATCAGAATCAGATAAACAGGGAAAGGAACAGGGGGAAGGGAACATACCTTAGGCCAGGAGTCCTTCACCCAGGTTCACAGACCAACCTTCTAGGGTTCATGAGCTCCCCGTCTCTTTTTGTATTTTTTTGAGAGAGAACCCACAACTTTCACTGGATGCTCAAAGGAGTCTGTGATTCCTTTTCCTGGATTATCTGCAGGCTCAATTTCCTTGCCTGCCTTCCTAGGTCAGTGCTCCTCAGGATGGTGCCCCAGGCCCTCTTCTCCCTCCCGCAATCCCATGCACATCCTGGGCCTCAACGACTGCTCACTCAGCTGACGCCCAGCACCTGGTGCAGGACCGACATCAGTATCCAGTACTAGCAGAGACACAGCGAATTCTCGTTTCCAGCCTGCACCTCTCTTCTGAGCTCCAGATCTGCATCAAGGTCATCACCGGCGCGTCAAACAGCTCCACTGGGAAGCCCAGAGGAACTTTGGAGTCAGCAGGATCAACATCCGACACCCGCCCTGTCCCCCATCCCATTCTCCTCACTGCAACTGAAGGAGGCTCTCCAAATATACTGTATAGTTGATTGAGTCCGTTGGGTACCTAGGCTAATTTTATTGGACTTATGAACAAATTGGACTTTATGAACACGCTCTTGGAATGGAACTCGTTCACATGTAGGGGACTGACTATAGAAATCTGATCATGTTCCTCCCTGCCAGTAGCTACTCTCTAGAGCTTTCCTTTGTTCTAAGCTAAAGCCCAATCCTCCTTGACAAGATTCCTAAGGCCCTTTGTGATCTGACCCCTGCCTACCTCTCCAGGTTCATCTCTTCCCACTTTCCCCTCTCCCTACATGTCAACAAAACATCATGTTCCCTCTTGCTTCGGCCTTTGAATGTGCTTTTCTCCCTTTAACTGCAAGACCCTTCCACATCCCCTTCATCTAGGTTAACATCTACCTTTCCTGAAATTTCATGTCTCAGTTCAAGTCATGATTTCTTCTAGGAAGACACTTTCCAGCAAGTGCTTAGTCTTCTCTGTCCTCCCCACAACCCCATGAGATTTAAGCTCCAAGAGACCAGAAAACTGCCTCTGCCTGTGCACCATTGTGTCCATAGCACCTGGTTCCGTGTCTGGCACATAGTAGGTGCTCAATAAATAACTGCTGATAGAAAAAAAAACAGTGAATGAATGGATGAAGGGAGGAAAGGCAGAAAGGAAAGGGACAGTCCTTTCCTTCTGAAAGTCCCTCATCTTTACTCCAGGTCGCAATAGACACATGTACTAGCACTTTCCTTTCTCCAAAAATCCCCTGAGCTGTGGATTGTAAGTCAAGATGTGTCCCAGGCTGAGTGAATTTCCGACATTATTAAGGTCACTCCTACTGGAAAGCCAGGATAGTGTATCATACACTTTCACACCTGCATGGTGTCTTACATGCAGCAAGTCCTCAGTCATAACAACGGAAACTACAGACGGCATCTCAGGCTTTAGTTTACGACGTGCTGTCATATACACGATCTCTTAAATAATGACGGCAGAGGAGTGAGTGACGAGCAGAGATGTAATCCTGTGAGCAGCGCTGGAGAAGCAGGTGCTCTGCATTAAGAAGGTTCGAGCCCGAGACCCAGCTCCAGCCCTAATTCCATTTGCAATTTTCAGTGGGACCTTGAACCAGCAGTGAAGCCACTCCCGACTCAATTTCCCCCTCTGTAAAATGGAAAATCGAGCCTTCCTTTCCCTATCTTCCAAGGCTGCTGGGAAGAGATAAGACTAGCACAGCAGCTACCTAAGTGAGCAGACCTATGAATATTCATGCTGTACATCTCTTACTTAGGGCAACCTTAGCAGCTGCTATGCATCGAGTCCCTTGTAGTCACCTCTCCACCTCACCGAGCTTCCCAGTTCCAGTCCCACTTGTCTCTCCTCCTCCCTTAAAAATCCTCTGGAGCCAGAGAAGAAGAAACACAGCCCGCATGATGATTCCCTCCTACAAGCCGCGGCCATAAATCCCACTGCAATTAAACCTAGCCCGGTAAAGGGCTCTAAGCACAAAACATGCCGGTGCTTTCTGTATTTGCCAATTACAACATGACACTGACTGAATAGCCTCGTGTCAGTGATGCAAGGCTGGGGGGCCCTCTATCTTCTCCTGCTCCCATATGGAGTTTGCCAACCTGGGTAGGGGGACTCTGCAGGTGCTAGAAATGACAACACACAGATCCTGCTGATCAAATCTGCAAAGGGCACAATGCTGGGAGGGGGCACCCTTAGCATGTCAGGGGACAGAATCCACACTCAGGATGAACAGCAGAATAGACTACTGGCCAAGCAAATGAAATCTTGGATAGAAAAAAAATGCATTTGGATTCAAGAAATCAACAGC
This sequence comes from Tarsius wallacei, assembly GCA_963574415.1. NCBI lineage: Eukaryota > Metazoa > Chordata > Mammalia > Primates > Tarsiidae > Tarsius > Tarsius wallacei. The sequence continues at coordinate 64,679 of CAUYQG010139920.1, read as the reverse complement.
AGACAACCTATAAAAAGGGGGACACTTGACCCAGACAAGTTTATTAAAAGAGAAAGACATGGGCTTTGTTTGTTCATTTGTTTTTAGAACTGCACGCTTGACATGAGCCAACTGTGACAAACTGCTGCTTATAAAAGATGCAACCTTGGGCTGTGTTAATAATAGCAGAGTGTCTGGGACAACGGAGGGGACTGCCTCTCTTGTCCCTGCTCTAGCTGGGCTAACGCAGAATACTATGACCACTGTAGCCACCCCTTTCAGAGGGACAATGATAAACTAGGAAAACAAGGGATGTGGACTAGTGGAAATCAAGTCATATGAGAAGGGTCTGACAGGGCAGAAAGTATGCATTCTGAGGAAGAGAAGATTTGGAAGTCACGTGGTTGCTGACTTCAAGTGTACAAAAGCCATCGTGAAGAATCAGAAGTCACCATCTCTAGGCCCCGGAGGGCCCAATCAGGGCCAGGAGAAGGAAGTGATGAGGCTCACATTTGGATTCAATACCATGAAAAACTGACTGACAATGAGCTGCTGCCTCAAGAGACAGCAAGCTCCCTGTCCCTGGCAGTATTTAAGCAGGGGATGGATTTAGGAGAAAAGAACAGAACAGCTCTTGGCCTCCGCTGATACTGCCTTTAAAGCACAGAAATGACTGAGCTTAGAGATTTTCCCAATGGAGTTGAAAGTTCTTAGAGACTGTCAAGGCCAAGAAGCTTCACGAGGCCAATCCTGCCCCTCTTGGGTCATTTCTGTCATTTTTTCCCCCTCCCTGCCCGATTCTCACCCCAGCATACCACATGGCTTCTTCATCACCTCTTCCAGAAGCTTTCCACTACCCTCCAAGGACAGGTTGGGTGTCCCTGTGCCCTGGGCTCCCTCGGCATCCTGTATTTTGGTAGCAGAGTAGTGACACCACTTTATAGTTATTACTTATTGACTTGTTGGTTTAATCTTCCTGCTGGATGTCAGCTGGGTAAAGGCAGAGACCTTGTCTGCTCTGCTCTCTAGAGCACCTCACACAGCACACGGGACAGGGCAGGCGTAAGATACATATTTCGGAAGCACACAGATGTATAAATGAGTTGGATATCTAAATGAAGCCATTCAGACCACAGAATGGGTAGGAGTCCATTGCCAGAACTGGTAGGGGTCTCATACCTTTACAGAACCCACCTCCTGTCTCCTCTGGGATACATGTCAGCTTTGAAGTCTTTCTGTCCGAGCCTTAGGGCACTAGGGAGGAAGCGCTAGCCCTCTCCAACCACAAAGGGCCTCTCACAGGTGCAGGGGGCATTAGCAACCCTTCCTACCAGACAGTCCTGCAATGCATATTTTGGGAAGTTCTTTTCTAGAAAACGTTATGGATCAATCTGTTTGGTATGGTTTTGCCAGGGGGTTAGAGACTAGAAAGGATGAGCTTAGAGGCTCTTCTTTGCCCTGGGAGTCTCTGCTCTTAGATTCTGAAGGGTCTGTCCTCCTGAACTGGGGCTATCCTAAGAGATGCCCCTTGAATAGAAATTGTCCCATCCCAGGTGTGACTCAGAAGTGCTCCCCAGGCCCAGAGAGATGGGTCCTGCTCTCCCTGCTCACCTTGGGCTGTGGCAGACAGGTGAGGGGTACCAGGAGATCTCCAACTTGAACACCAGGTCCCACCTTGGTAGGCCCACAGAGAAACAGGAGACCCAAGGTTCCGTGCCTTTCGCTGTTCTTGCAAAGCTCTCTCTACTCTCTCCCACTGTTGCCCTTAAAACGATCATTTATAACTTGCTTTCGTTTACCCTCTGCCTCTCTTGCTGCGATTAATATTTAATGTCTCTCGAGGAAGGCACGCTTCCCTGACAGAACGAGCGCTAGTGCAGGATTAATCAGAGAGACTGACTTGGGCTCACTGGCTCCTGCAGCTCAGCACAGCCCACCCTTGGACTACATGGGAGAGGGGGGCCCTGAGGTTGCCGATGACACCCCCTCCCCACTTCACAGGGGCCAGGTGCTCAGGTTCTGGGCTGCCCACCGGGGAATGACAGTCTTGAAGTCTGCTGAAGGCTCCCCGCTTATTTACCCACCTCCTTACTTTTTGGGCCTCTGGCAAAGAGGCCTCCAGGCACACAAAAAGACTTTTAAATAATACAAATCATCAACATTTAAAATGGCAAGGCAGCAACGGTTCATTCTGCTTTCCTGAGGTGGCAAAGCGACTCAGAGCGGGGAGCCAGCCGTGAATGGGCAAGGCTCCATCTTCAAGCCTCAGACCCCTGGACCACAGAGTCCGGGAGTATGCTTTCTCCCCTGGAAAAAAGGGTTCCCATTCAACCCCTGCAGGTAGAAACTGCCCAGTACATTCCAATCTGTGAAGAAAAGACTCTCTATTGTGTGCTCCAATGCTCAGAAGAAAAAGCCCGCACACCGGGTGCCTCACACCAATGAAATTGGGGGTCATTTTGCCCATAGAGAAGGCCCTGAGGGGCAAGAATGAGCCAACACAGTCTATCAGAAGAGCCATGCCCGGGGAAGGGCCAGGAGGCCCCAGTTGCATGTTGACTTTTATCATGTATGAGCCATGTGGTCTGAGCTGGACCTCTCAGCTAGACCTCTCAACCTTCTGGTGCCTCAGCTCAGTTCAGCTTGGTTTTCTCATCTGGCAAATAATAGAATATTTCATTTTAGGGTTGGAAAAGGCCTCAGAAAATCTCTAGTCCGATCTCCTCACTGTACAGATAGCTTCTGTCCTACCTATTTCTCCAAGTTACTAGAAGGATTAGTTGGAATACAGGAAACCTTCTGTATTTGTGGATTCAGGGTTTAAGATTTTGACATGGGGTCAATCGTTTTGTTTTGTTTCTGCCTTGACTCACAATGACTACTATTCAGCTGGGACCCACAATTCTGTATTTCACACTGAAGTACAGAATTCTTGTTATCAATTATGGCGTTTTGCATGTGTTTGGATGCTCCTTGGTTTCCTCACCTGCTTTAGCCTTTTGATCCCTAAGAGGCAGGCAGTGAAGTATTAAAGTGGTAGATGGGAAAACAGAGAGAAAGGCACACTTTCAATCTCACTGGCAGTCCAGAGAATCGCAGTCATTTTATGCCTTGTCTAGGACTCTGTCTTCTCAGTACTCTGCTTTTTCGTTCAGAAAAACTGAGACTCTCTTTAGTATATACAGAAAACCTAAAAGAGTCTCAAAAGGAAGAGGCTTTGGGGAATGGGTGAACAGCTGTCCAAAGCATTCTGTGTATGCAACAAACACTTCTAGAATTGTCTATTTGCAGGAATAGTCAAAGATGTCATATAAAAGTAAAGTATGGTTATTATTAAAATCCCACACTGCAAAACCAGATGGCATCAATTCCCTAGCACTCCTATCAAACTGACCTTTCATTTCCTATGAGCTAGTCAGCATTTGTAGAGAATCCCTCAGGAAGTCATTCCAAAACCCTGGTAGAAGGTGAGGAGAAGGATTGGGGAAGTGATCACCTATTTTCAGATGCTAAAACTTAGTCCAGGAATTTCTGGAAACAATCATTCCCTCCCTGACAAGCACCATGTCTTATTTCTCCTCATATCTCCAACATCCAGCACTGTATATTGGCTCTGAGTCTGACCTTCTCTATGGGCAAATTGATCCCCAATTTCATCGATGTGAAGCACCAGCTGTGTGGGCCCTTTCTTCCAAGCGCCATGACTCACAACAGAGAGTCCTTCTTCACAGAATGTACTGTATTAGGCAGTTTCTGCCTGTAGCGGTTAACGGGAACCCTTTCTCCAGGAAGAAAACACAACAGAGGAAGTGCTCAACAGAGGCAAAGGGAACAGCTGCTAGATCAGGGATAGGGACTAGGTCTAGAAAGGGCATCCCACATGGGGTGGGGAACTAAAAGGGGGTCTCAAACTTTATAATTCCCATGAATCACTGGGGTGCTTGTTCAAATGCAGTTGCCTGCTTTACACATTTGAGATTTAGGTCTGAAGTCTGCATTTTTAATACATTCTCCAGGTAAGATTCTAAATAGGTGAGCCTTGGCCTTCCCTTTGAAAAACATGGCTTGGAAAGGACTCTGAATTCCTGAGCTGGCAGGTTCTCATGAGGGCTATTTATATATCTCATGTGCACACAGTTTGTCCCCACACTCTTGGGTTGCATAAATGTCCCCAGGCCAGACCAGGTAAAGGTTACTGCCCTGACTTCGCTCAGGCTCTGGGCCATGAGCAAGCAGCCAGCTGGCTTGCTGGAGCCGTACAAACCACAAACCAACCTCCCACAAGGTGAGGGGCTGGGCAGTGGGAGACTAAGAGGAGTGTAGATGTACAGCAGTCCTGGCCTTGCAACAGTCCTGGCCTCACAGCAAGAGAGCCCTGAGCCGAAGAAAGGAAAGTCTTCAGCCAGTGCAGCCAGTGAGTAGAACATGAGGACAGTGGATCTCAGCAACCGTGTTCCTGCCCAACACGGCTGAGGGCAATTAACCTTTAGAGGGGCAGCTTCACTCTAGAACCAGCAGCTGCCTCTGTCCTCTGGAGCCTGTTCATGTTCCCTTAAAGAGCACCAGGCTGGGGGCATCTCCCTGGATGTGACTCTGTGCCAAGGTCCAGAGATTCAAAAGGAAAAATCCTACACTGGCCAGCCTGCCAGCTGCCAGGGCTAGCGCCTCTGAGCCCCACGCTCATCCCCGCCTCTGCCTGTCTGTTAAGTAGGAAGATATTTCTGGTTTCTCTCTGATGAAGATTATTCATCAGGGATTTCTGCAGAGCCGAGCTAGAGGTGGGAGGGGATATGTTTTTCTCATGAAGGGTCTTTCACATACATCATCAGAATGGATCAAAAGCTCTGCTCACCTCCCTCCATACCCAGAGCAGAAACAAATTAGGCACGACACTTAGCATCATTCCCTGTGCCCGTGGCAAGATTCACTTCCTCAGCATCTTGTCCTTGTACCCACTGCCACTTCATCAAGTCCCTTAGGGTTCTAGATATGTGTCTACAACAAAATGTGGCCATTCCCTCTCCAAGGCTCATATGGAGATTGCATATTCTTACAATGGCCACAACACTATCTCCTATCCCATGTTTTCTTACTATGGTGTTGTCTCTGGCATTCTTCCAATCGAGAGGTGGAGTCAATGATCCCTCCTCTTAAATCTCAGCAGGCTTGTGACTATAGTGCTAGTGATGTTATATGACTTCTGCTACGTCAGTCATAAAAGACAAAACAACTTCTGTATGGATCTGGTGGGTTGTGAAGAAGCTCAAGGAGCCTGCAGAGGGGCTCACATGGAGAGGTCCATGTGGAGAGGAACAGAGGCCCCTGGCCCTCAGTTCTGGCAGAGTCTGTGGCCAGCACCAACCTGCCAGCCATGGAAGTGCACCATCTTGGAATGAATTCTCCAGCTGCTCATCCAGTTGATGCTATGTGGAGCAGAGATGAGTCTTGTGCACCTTCCCTACCAACCCTTGTCCAAAGTAAAGACTTGTGAGATAAATCAATGACTGTCACTGTACTATGTCACTTTTGTATATGGTTTGTTACATAATAATAGACAACTCAGCTGGGTTCAGTGGCTCAGCTTATAATCCCGTGCTTTGGGAGGCCGAGGTGAGTGAATTGCCTGAGCCTGCGGGTTCGAGACCCGCCTGGGCAACTTGGCGAGACTTCATCTCTACAATAAAAATCAAAAGAATTAACCGGGCGTGGTAGCTCACGCCTGTAGTTCCAGCTACTTGGAAGGCTGAGGCGGAAGGATAGCTGGAGCCCAGCAAGTCGAGGCTATGGTGGCCGGGAGCGTGACACTGCACTGGGCGACTGAGTGAGACTCCAACTCAAAATAATCATCATCATCATCATAATAGACAACTGGAAACAGTTTGTTTAGGCCTTAAGAGTCCGGCCTCTTGACCACTTCCCTTTCCCTTGCCAGTCACCAAAAGGGGGCTCTGAGGTTACAGAGCCCCACGGATCCACATAGAGAGACAGTGCATGGGATGTGCTTGGGGACAGAATTCAGAGTTGATTTAGCCACGCTGGTGGGTGCTTCCTCAGGCCTTCCTCCGATGGTGCATCCTGAGCAGAGTAGCTGTGCTTGGCAGGCTGGTACCCAGGACAGTGCGTCTCAGCCAATGAAGTGATAAACTGATACATAGACGGCCCGGCTTCCAAAGCATGTGGCTCTGACTCATGTACTTAGCCTCCCTTCCATGACTCCCTAGGGTCCTTGTCTCATTTCTTCCTCCTTCTCCTTGTCTCCAGGCCTCCGTAAATGGGCATGATACTGCAGTATCCTCCTGAGAAGCCCTATTCTGGTAGACTCATCCAAGCCTGGTGGTTTAATGTTGATGAAGACAAAAAGGCTCTGCTTGGTTGTCCCAGGAGCACTGAGGTGCTCCAGGATCTTTGCCAGATTTAGAGAGGATCTGTAGCTCTGTATTCCTTTCATGGTGCCTGTCACAGTGTCAGGCCGCAGCACTGTGATGTTGCTGTCAGCACCTGGTATGTTAACATGGTGATCACAACAAATAAAGATAGTGCTTTCAGGAGACAAGGCCACCAAGCAGCGTGCATCTGCTGACCGGGGGCCTGAAATCAGGAGGCCTGCTGAGCCAGCAGCCACAGAGGGGCTAGGAGCTAGGTGCCATCCCCAGTCACAGCTTGGTCTTGGTCATGCGTTCCCCTATCCTGACCTCCCATATTGCTCTGACACTTCACGAAACAGACTACCTATGCATCTCATGTGATAAAGATCCCGCAGGAGGAACGTTTCCTGGGCCAGAAATCAATTCCAGTCCTTTAAGGGGTCCCCTGCACACCTAAAACCTGGGAACACAACACTCTCTGGCAGTCTCTGGCCTGGCAGTCCAGCTGTCCATCCTATTCCCTATGTGACTCACCCTCAGGCTCCATGCAAGGGCTCCAGGCCTGCTGAGGGGAGACACATACCCCCAGTCCCACATGCACAATCACATTCACAGAGCCCAAGCACATCAACACAGTCATGATGAAAGAGGTGGGGAGACTGGGAAATGAAAGCCATGGACACAATGCTGAGACTGAAACCATTAGAACAGAAGAAGCTAGGTGTGAAGGTGGACAAAAGAAGAGATCTCTTCTACACAGAGCAACTGGAGGGGTGGAGTTGGTGTCAAAACATGTTCTAAGGAATTATTGGCAGAGATCAGCCCTAGGACCAGCCCTCCTTCCTGGACTTCAGGATAGATCAACAAACTCCTGCAGACAGGCAGGAAGAGGTTCCTGTGCCTTCCCTGCATGGACACCAAATGAACTTGGTCATGGTGGCTGCCCAGTGTCCATGGAACTCTGGAAAGCTCAAGACCAGACCAGATGCTGGAAAGCAGTCCTCTGGTGTTTGGGGTCTTGTGCTGGAGTGGGATGTCCTCACCATGGCCAAAGGAGAATGTCGGACAGTCACCTGAGACATAAGGCCCCCAGGGAAAAACATGCGTTGGTTTTAGACTTTGGTACTAAATTTGACCCAAAGGCCACAGGACTATGTAAAAAGTGGCTTTCGAGCTTTTGTTCACCATGACCTATAGAAAGAAATATATATCACATTATTGACCAGGACTCACATATCTATATGTATATATAAAACTAACAAAATGTATGAAACAATAACACCTTACTATCTAGGATGCAACTGATACAGTCTATTCCATTCTTTTTCATTTTTCAAAAATTTCTGGTTGTGACTCACTACATTGATTTTCCAGCCCACTGATGAGTCTTGGCCTGCAGATTGAAAAACCTTGCTCTAGAACAGAGGGTGCCAACCTATGGCTCACAGGCCAAATCCTGCCACCCATCTGGGTTTGTTTGTTTTTTTTTTAACTGAAGTGGAACTCATACAACTCATGCAATTTCATACATACATCTTAAAGTGTGGCATTTAGTGCATGTATTCACAATGTTGTGCAACCACCACCTCTCTCTAGTTTCAGAACTTTTTCAGCATCCCTGAACAACCAGTACCTTTAAGTAACCATTCCCTACTTCCTCCTACCCCTATCCTCTGACAACTACTAATCTGCTTTCTGTCTCTATAGATTTACCTATTCTGGAAATTTCATATAAATGAATCACGCAATATCTGTCCTTTTGTGACTGGGTTTTTTCACTTAGCACAATATTTTTGAGATTCATCTTAGTTGTAGCATGTATCATCAGTACTTCATTCCTTTTCATGGCTATATACTATTCCATTGTATGGATATACCACAACTGGTTTATTCATTCATCTGTTGATGGACATTTGGGTTTGTTTCTACCTTTTGGCTATTATGGATAATGCTGCTATAAACATTCACATATAAGTTTCTGTGCTTATACACACGTTTTCATTTCTCTTGAGTAATAAGAAGTAGAAGTGGTGAGCCATGTGGTAATTATACATTTAATTTGTTGGGGAACTACCTAACTGTTTTTCACAGTGACTACATCATTTTACCATTCCACCAGCAATGTACATAAGTTCCTATTTCTCTACTCTTACCAACACTTTTTATTTTCTGGGTGTTTATTATTATTATTATTATTATTATTATTATTATTTTAATTTTAAAGATGTGGGGTACAATTCAGGATTATGTGTACAAACATTCATTATGCAGGTACCCTTGCATACCTGCAGAATGAGGTGTGTCCCCCCCTCCCCTGGCAGATTCCCACTACTGCCACTCCTGCCCCCTCCCCCACCAGCAGTTTCCCACTACTGACAACCTTTTCTTCTAGTGATACTCAGTTCTTTGTGGTGTTTTTTATTTTAAGTCTTTACATAATTAGTGATCCTAGTGGATGTGAAATTGTATTTTATTGTGGCTTTGACTTGCATTTCCTTAATGATCAGTGAAGTCAGGCATCTTTTCATGTCCTTGTTGGCCATTTGTATATCTTCTTTGGAGAAATGTCTATTCAGATCTATTGCCTATTTCTTAACTGGGTTGTCTTTTTGTTGTTGAGCTATAAGAATCTTTTATGTATCGTGGATATTAAGCCCTTATCAAATATATTGTTTGCAAATATTTCTCTCATTCTCTACGTTTTCTTTTCACCTTCTTGTTAATGTCCTTTTATGAAAACAAAAGTTTTTAATGTTGATAAAGTCCGATTTATCTGTTTTTGCTTTTCTGCTTATGCTTTAGGGATCAAATCCAGTAACATACTGCCAGATCCAAGGTCATAGAGATTTACTTCTATGTTTTCCCCCAAAAGTTTTATAGTTTTAGTTCTTATATTTTGGGTTTTTTAAATCCATTTTGGGTTAATTTCCATATATGGAGTGAGGTAAGGGTCCAATTTCATTCTTTTGCAGATGACATCTATATACATATAGAAAATCCCAAAGAATCCACAAAACACTAGAGCTAATAAACAAATTCAGCAAAGTTGTAGGGTACAAGATCAATGTACAAAACTCAGTTGAGTTTCTAGATACCAGCAATGAACAATCTGAAAAGGAGATTAAGAAACATTTCCACCTATAATAGTATTAAAAGGAATAAAATACCTAAGAATAAATTAAACTAAGGAGGTGAAAAACTAGTATGCTAAGAATTACAAGACATCACTGAAATAAACTTAAGAAGACTCAATTAAATAAAAAGATATCTCATGTTCACAGATTGGAAGATTTAACGTTGTTAAGATGGCAATATTTCCCAACGTGTCTACAGAATCAATGTAATCCCTATCAAAATTCCAGTGGCCTTTTTCATAGAAATGTAAAAGTTGATCCAAGGTATATAGAATAGCCAAAACAACATTGAAAAAGAAAAACAAAAGTTAAAGGATTCACAATACCTGATTTCAAAACTAACTGCAAAGTGACAGTAATCAAAAGAGTGTGGTACTAGCATAAGGACAGACATGTAGCTCAATGGAATAGAATTGGGAGACCGGAATAAACCCAGACATCTATGGTCAATTAATTTTTGAAAAAAATGCCAAGACTATTTATTGGGGGAAAGAATAATGTCTTCAACAAATGATGCTGGGACAACTGGAAGACCGCATGTCACCTGTTTTTGTAAATTACATTTTGTTGGAACATTGTTTATATGTTATCTATGACTGTTTTTTTAAAGCTTTTCTTATTTCTTTTTATTTGATTTGACTTTTAACTTTTATTTGGTTTTGGTTATGTGGATACATTGTATAGTGGTGAAGAAGTCTGGACTCTTCTGCTGGTGCACACTGTACCCAACAGGTGAGTTTTCATCCCTCATTCCCTTCTCAGCCTCCCCTTTTTGTATCTCTGATGTCCATTATATCAATCTATATGCCTTTGCAGACCCATAGCTTAGCTGCCACTTAAAAATGAGAACACATGGCATTAGGTTTTCCATTCTTGTGTTACTTTATTTAGGATAATAGTCTCCAATTCCATCCAAGTTGCTGCAAAGACGTTATTTTGTTGTTTTTTTGTTGTTTTTTTTTATGGCTGAATAGTATTTCATGGTGTGTGTGTGTGTGTGTGTGTGTGTGTGTGTGTCACATTTTCTTTATCACTGATCAGTTGATAAGCAATTAGATTGATTCTATATCTTTGCAATTATAAAAATTATAAATTGTGCTGTGACAAATATGTGCATTCAGATGTTTTCTTTGTATAACAACCTCTTTTCCTTTGGGTAGATACCAAGTAGCAGGATCCCTAGTTCTAATGGTAGATCTACTTTTAGTTGAGAAATCTCCATACTGATTTCCACAGAGGTTGAACTAATTTACATTCCCACCAACAGTGTATAAGTGTTACCTTTTCATAATATCTGCACAATATCTTTTTTTAAATTTTTAATAATGGCCATTCTGACTAGTGTAAGGTGATATTTCATTGTGGTTTTAATTTGAATCTCCCTGATGATTAGTGATGTGAGCAGTTTTCATGTTTGTTGGTCATTTGTATATCTTCTTTTTTGTTTTTTTTTTTTACGTTTTGGTTTTTTTTTGAGTTGGAGTCTCACTCCGTCACCCAGACTGGAGTGCAGTGGCCGCTCCCAGCCACCGCAGCCTCAACCTGCTGGGCTCGGCGATCCTTCCACCTCAGCCTTCCAAGTAGCTGGAACTACAGGCGTGCGCTACCATGCCCGGCTAATTTTTGATTTATTGTAGAGATGAGGTCTCGCCAAGTTGCCCGGGCAGGTCTCGAACCCACGGGCTCAGGCAATCCACTCACCTCGGCCTCCCAAAGCGGTGGGATTACAGGCTGAGCTACCAAGCCCGGCCTGTATTATCTTCTTTTGAGAGCTGTCTGTTCATGTCATTTGCTCACTTTTTAATTGGGTTATTTGTTTTTTTCTTGCTGATTTGTTTGCATTCTTTGTAGATTCTGGATATTAGTTCTTTGCTGGATGTATAGTTTGCAAATATCTTCTCCCATCCTGTAAGTTGTATGGCTGCTTTTGAGCTAGCATTAACAAGTTGAGTAATCACGACAGAGACAGTATAATGCACAAGTCTAAAATATTCACTATTTGGACCTCTACTAAAAAAGCTTGCAGACTTTCATTCTACAATATCGTTTCTCATGCTCAGCTCTAGACGTCTCTTCATCCAACAAACATCTACTGAGCACCTACCATGTCCCAGCATTGCTCTGGACACACCAGTGAACAAAAGAGGTACAAATGTCTACCGTCATAGAGCTTATGTTCTAGTAGGGGAATTATCCAAGACAGCTCTGCAATCTAAAGAACTTCAACATCCCCTTGGGGAGGAAAAGCAGGAAGACTGTAAATTACTAGCTGGCTTCTAAGCTAAGATAGAGGCTGTGACTCCTCTAAGCTTGGGAACCTCCAAATGCTCCCTGCTGACCTTGGGTCATGTCTCATTCAGCTGTATCTCCTGAGCTAGGACCAGAGGTATCCGGCAGGCAATAAATCCAACCGTTCTTCCTAAGAACCTAATATGTTCAAGGCATTGAATAAATGCTGTGGAAGACAAGAGTAAAATACAATCCCTGCTTGCAGAAGATCACAGTCTAGTGAACAATAAAACACATACCATCATAAGAGAAGTAAGAAAACACTATCATTTAATAAGCAACTGCTATTGTGCCAGGCACTATGCAGAAACTTCCACAGTCATAATCCTATTTGATCCTCACAAGAACACAAGAAATACTGCCATCACATTTGATAGATGAGCAAGTTGGGTTTCAGAGAGCTTAGTATTTTGCCCTTGCCCACAAAGCTAGTGGGTAGAAACTCAGAAATTTAAACTGAGGCTATAGGATTCTAAGTTTAGCCATTCAATTATTAAATAGACATTTATTGAGGTCCCACAATTTTTAAGCATCTTTCTAGGTTCTAGCGCTACAAAGATGATCAAGACTAGTATTTTTTATGCCACCCTGTCCTGTACTCACCATGAATAGGAAACAGGACATGGCATAATTCACCTGCCATGGGACTCAGGAGGCAGGACACAGACATAACTGAAAAATAGTGACAATAACATCAGGTACACTCTAAGTGTCCAAAAGCAGGTTTAAATAACAGTATTTCAAAAGAATTGAAGTGATTAGGGATGGGGTAGACAGGGAAAGCTTCAGGAAGGAAACCAACAGATGGTAGGATGTATATGTAGTGGTGTACCCTAGGTATACCCGGCCCCCCTCCCAACTCCACAGAGCCTGGGTTGTGATGACAGCAGAGGAAACAGGCTTCAGGAGAGTTTGTAAACTGGCCACTAAACCCTAGAACTTGAGATAAGCCCCTGGGTCATAAACATGGGCTCCTTCCTCAACTCTGCCCCTCTCCCCAAGACTCATCAGACTCGTCCAACTCCAGGACATTCCACAACCTTTTGAGGAAGCAGAGGGTAAATTGGAAGAGCCCGGACTTTGGGTCAGAAAACCTGGGTTCAAATACCGTATAAATATGGCCACTTAGAATTGCCCTGTCCGTTAAGGCAGCCACTAGCCACAGATGGCTCTATGTACTTAAATTTAAACGAATTAATTTAAGTCAAATACAGTTAAATAGTTAGTTCAGTTACACTAGTCACGCTTCAAGTACTCAACAGCCATGCATAGCCCATGGATCCAATACCGGACAAATCAGATACACATTTCCTTCACAGAAAGTTCTATCGGCCAGTACAGTTTTAACAGCCCCTGACCTAGAGTTAGCCATGCTGCCTCTTTGCCCCTCATTTTCTTCATCTTAAAATGAAAATAGCACCACAGATATTTCCCGAACAGGACTTGCCATGGGAATAAAATGAGACAATGAGCTTTAAAGTGTGCTCATTTCCTCTTTTTCTTTCCATACAAATAAATCTTCCCTCCTGCTTTCTGTAGGGTTGTGGCCTCGAGCTCTACTCAGAAATGACCTCAGATCATGACCTGCGATTTTTTTTTTTTTTTTTTAATATGGAGCACCCGGGCAACTTGGCGAGACCTCGTTTCTACAATAAGTTAAAAAAATTAGCCAGGTGTGGTAGCGAGCACCTGTAGTTCTGGCTACTTGGAAAGCTGAGGCAGAAGGATCGCTGGAGTCCAGCAGGTCGAGGCTGTGGTGGCTGGGAGTATGCCACTGCACTCTAGTCTGGGTGACAGAGTGAGGCTCCAACTCAAAAAAAAAAAAAAACAACCAAAGTGAAACACAAATCCCCAGGGCAGTGGACCCACCTCTCAGTCCTCAACTCACTGGACTTCTCAAGAGTATCTGCTCAAAAATCACTCTTTCCTTGGCTTCCAGAAGACCATGCTAAGCTGGTTTTCCTCCTCCCCTTTGGGTACTCTTCATTCCCCTTTGCTGACTCTTCCACCTCCCTCTGATCTTTTAATTTTGAAGTGCCCCAAGCTTTGTCCTCAGTCTTATCTTCTCTGTCTATACAAACCCCGTCTGGGCTTTAAGTACAGTCTACAAGGAAGGACCCAAATAATATTGGAATTTTTTTTTTGTAGGGCAGGCCCCTTGTAGTACAGGCATCTCCTGCTAGGTAAGTGTTCTAAGAACCCATAGGCATCAGTGTAACAGCTAGCATTGTTATGAGAGGCTGCATTTGGCTTCAGTGATTTTTTTTTTAATTCTTTCTATGTGTCTAGCCATTTCATGACGGATGATTTATGAGTGCACCCACTGTGCTGAGTATTCAGCAGTTTTGACCAAAAATGGCATGATCCTTGTGCCCCATCCTCCCTATTCACCCGATCTTGCCCGAGCGACTGTTTTTTGTTTCCCCCAATGAAAAAAGTCCTCGAAGGGAAATGTTTTGCTGATGCGGAAGAGGTGAAACAAAAAACGGCCAAAGCACTAAAAGACATCAGAATTGACAAGTTCAAAAACTGTTTTGAGCAGTGGGAAAAGCGTCTAGATATGTGTATTGCATCAGAGAGTACTCTGAAGGTGACTTAAGTTTAAACATGCAAGAAAAAGCACACAATTTTTTATAAATGAATTCCGGGATTTTGGGTCCTCCCTCATATATGCTGATGACTCACAGATTTGTACCTACAGTAGAACCCTGTCACTTGAACTCTAGACTCACATTCTAGCTGCCCCCACACATCTCCACAGGCTGTTTTAAAGGCACCTTGCGCTTAGCATAAAACTGAACTCAGATATTTCCTATCCCCCAACCAGCCCAGTCTTCTTTTCTGTTGCAGTAAATGCCAACTCCATCCTTGTAGATGTCAAGCCAAAAACCCTGGAGCCACCTTTGACTCCTCTCTTTCCTCTCATATTCAAACCATCAAGAAATTCTGGGGGCTTTACCTTTAAAATCTATCCAGACCTCCAGCTCTTCTTACTACCTTTACTGCTGCACCCTGGGGCAAGCCACCCGCCTCTTCCACATGGATTGCTTCAAGAGCTTTCTAAGCTGGTCTCCCTTCAGCCTATTTCCACACAGCAACCAGAATGGTCCCTTTAAAATCTAAGTCAGAAGGCAGTATGGAGGTTCCTAAAGAAATTAAAAATAGAACTACCACATGACCAGCAATCCCTTCTCTACATATATATACCCAAAGAAGATGAAATCACCACCTCTTTAAGACATCTCCATTTCCATATTCATTGCAGCATCATTCAATAACCAAGATGTGGAAACAATCTAAGTGTCCATCAACTGACAAATGGATAAAGAAAATGTGGTATTTATACACAACAGAATATTATTCAGCCTTAGAAAAAGGAGATCCTGCTATTTGCCACAACATGGGTGGGCCTGGAGGAGGACATTATGCTGAATGAAACAAGCTGGACACAGAAGGGGAAATATTGCATGATCTCACTTATTGTGGAATATTTGAAAAAGTGCTCAAATACACAAAGATAGAGAAGGAAAGCGTGGTTAGCACAGGCAGGCAAGGTGAAGACAGGTCAAAGGATTTAAAACAGCAGATATGTAGGAAGAACAAGTTAGAGATCAAATGTACAAAATGAGAACCAGAGTTAATAAAACTGTATTACATGCTCATGCGTTGCTTAATGACAAGATACATTCTGAGACAAGATACATTATGCAATTTCTCTTTGCCAAACATCACAGAGTATACTTATACAAACTAGATGGTGAAGCCTATTACACACCTCGGCTATGCTGTACTGAGGCTACACACCGGTACAGCACGTGACTGTACTGAATACTGTAGGTAATGGTAAACATTTTTGTATCTGCACATAACTAAACATAGAAAAGGCTCAGTGAAAAGACAGTACTATGATCTTCTGGAAATACCATCATGTTGTAGATGCAGGCTGTCATTGAAATGTTATTATGCAGCGCATAACTGTTAGGGATTTTTGTTAAATAAGTAGATTTTAGCTGCTCTTGTCACACACACACACAAAGCAACTATGTGAGAGGATGGAGATGTCAATGTGCTTCACTATAGTAACCATTTTATTCTCTATTTGTATCCCATAACATCATGTTATAACCCTCAAATATACACCATGAAACTTACTGCTTTTAATCTAAGTCTGATCATGACCTTGCTTGCTCAAAACAGTGGCACCCACTTGACTCAAAAGAACCCCTGTGGCTTGTCCCTCACACCCACATCTCCTCCTGCTCTGCCTCTTGCCAGATGTGAGTCAGCCACATGGGCCACCTGGGTGTGCCTGAGCCAGCCAGGCCCATCCCTGCTTCTGGGCCAGGTACCTCTGCATGTGCTTTTCCCTCTCTGACATGTTTCAAGACACAGGCATGGCTCCTTCTCTCATCAAGTCCTTACTCAGATGTCGCTTTCCTAGCAAGGCTTTCCCTGGCTACTCTTCCTACAATGTTAACACTCTTTCCCTCGGACCTTTCTTAGTCCCTTCCCTGCTTTATTTTTCTTCTTAATGCTTATAGATACGCACATACACATGTGACATATTGTTTCTATTCCTCATGAGGCAGGGTTCCTATTTATTTTAATTTACCAACTTATGCTCAATGTCTAGAACAGTGCTTAATCTATAGTTGGCACTCAATATTTATTTGTTGAAAGAATGACTGAATAAGTCAAAGGCTGGAGGTCATGGTGTACACCTTGCACCTTGCCCTGTCATGGGTCTGTGAAAGTTACAGTAATGGTCGTGGCCACCAGCCCTCCATGTTCAAGGGCCAGTTTGATCTTTCCTTAAAGCAGACCATTTGATCCAGGCTTTGGAGTGGGGCTGGGACCATGAGCCACCAAGAGAGGATCAGGGCAGTACACTGCTCTTGCTTCGCCAGCCAGGTCGAAGGGTCACAGCGGCTGTGATGGACTGAAGCAGCTGGTCCTATCACCATCTAGTGGCAATGGGAAATATAAAGTGCGAGACACAGTATATGTGTGACGCTGCCCAGGAGGCAAACAGACGCGGGCAGAAAATCTTCCCCAAACCAAACTGCATAGAATTTTTACCCGTTTTGTTACAGCAGGGAGGGCGGTGGGGCTAGGCCTTGCGGGCGACCGACGAAAGCCAAGAGCGCACTTCTTCTGATTAATATAATGCATTGACAATATAGAAAAAAGCAGGCACCGGAGGTGGGGCAGTTGGGCTCCTAAGATCTGTGTTATTCCTCCCCTCCAGGTGGTGGAGTCAAACAAGCCTGAGGTGAGTCAGAGGCACAGGGAGGGGGAAGAGGATGGGCTGGGGGGTAAAGCATAGGTCAGAAGCAGGCACTGAGCTGCTGAACCAGCAGCACTGAGAGCCGCAGAGCTGGGCGTGGGGGACAGCAGGCCATGATGGCATGACGAAGTCAAAATTGCTTTCAAAGGTGAAGTGCAGAGCCAAGGTGAGGCATAAGGATAAGAGACAGTCATGGGAGGGGAAAAGTCAGCCCTGGAAGAGGTTGAAAATACAGCATGGCATTACCACCTCTCATCCACCCAAGGGGCAGCCGTGGTTCTGTGCAATTCACAGATGAGGAGCCTGAGGCTCAGGGAGGCTAATTCGCTTGCCCAAGGTCACACAACTATGGTGGCTAAAGACAGAATCTGAACCCAAGCCAAGACAGAATGAGCTCCAAAGTCAGTGGTTCCTAACAGAAGCCCTGTGGGGCTTTCTGGAAACTCAGGTGACATTTTGCCCTTGACGTGCAATAATGCCCAAGTATTTATACATTGAAATACATTTTATTACGTTATTTTCATTTTATTCATTCCTTAGATGATATTTAGGACATTACATATTTTTAAAATCATGCATGTAGACAGTTTTATACCATCTCCAAGTTTCATTTTAGGAGTGTAAAACAGGCTTCTTCAAAATACTCGTTATAAAATAGATTGGATCCAGTATAGAAACACCATACCATACAAGGCCAGGAAAGGGCAGTGAATCCACCTTAGCTCTGGCTAACCCTCGCCCCCAAGGCCACAGGAAGGGGGAGATGGTAGCCTGGAGCAGGAGGGGCAAGGGGTGAAGTAAGAAGTAACAAGAGCTGCGACCCTCTGTCCAGACCACTTCTGGGTTCCCTACTGCCAGCCTTCCCAGAATGGAGTGCTCCCTCCCCACCCCATCCCTGCCAGCCAGCCCTGATCCTGCACACCATTCCCATATAGATCACACCCTGGGAGTATGGGGAGGCCATGAACCCTGATCATGCCTTCACAAAAGCCATTCTGTGCAAAGTAAATTCACCCTTGGGAGCTTTGCAGCTTATCTCACGCTCATTGGGAACTCAGAAGCTGCTCTCCTCTGGCCGTTGGGTGTGCTAGAGGAACACAATTGCTTATAGGTCAGACTTGGCTAATTCAGTCCAAACACAGGGTGCTGCCAGGCATTCAGGACCTGGAGTTGGCTGCTGCTGTGGACTGTTTGCCATTGTCCCCCTGAATCAGCACAATCAACCAAGGGCTCCAACAGGCCCCTCTTCAACAACAGAATTGGCTGCTTAATCCATGTTGAACTATAAGACAGGACAGCCCAGGCCTGGGGAGGAGAGCAAACAAAAAAGTCAGGGAAGGGAAAGAAAAAAGCTGGGAACTAAGGATGAGTCAAGGCAGCAGAAGGCAGGTTCATTCGTAAGAAAAAACTTGGGGTGTCACTGTAAGGACACTGGACATGGAGCTGCCCCACCACAATCATATCCCCACCCAGATCTCAGTTTCTCTGGGTAAAATGAGGGGCCTGGACCTCCAGATCTCTAAGGGCCTCTTCCGGACTCTGACAGCCTACGAGCTGGGAACTGGTTGGCAAGGAGTGTGCCAAGAGCAGAGCCCTGGCCCTCTAGCGGGCTCTCTCATCAGCAATGGTACCATGGTCTGGAAGTTGCCCTCTCCTCCCGCCTCTCTCTCCCATCCACCCCTGCTGCCTCTGCCTTGACCACAACATCATCATCTTTCGCCTGGCCTGTGGCACCAGCTTTCTCCAGGCTTCTCTACCCCTGCCCTTCCCCAACCCAAGCCTCTCCTGGCTGCCTCTTCTCTTCCAAAAGAGAAACATGACAAAGCCACCATCTACACTGACTCCCCACAGCCCCCAGGATAGCGCCTCGGCTCCACGGTGGACACAGGGCTCCAAGTCCCCTCTTCAACCTCAGTGCTCTCACCTTTGGCCTCACCAATTGTAAGCTTCCTGGGCTCCTTCACCACTTGCCCTCCCCTGACTGCTCTATTTAGAACCATCTTGCTCAAAACTTAGCTCAGATTGCATCTCCTCTGGGAGGCTTTCCCTGAAACCCCAAGCAGAGGAGAGCAGTCACTACTCAGCTTAGATCATTACTCTAGAATGCCGCATACTGGGCCAAGATTCTTTGTAGACATTATCTCCTTCATAGGACACTGAACACCTCAAGACATGGTGGGCCCTCACACGTGGTACCATGCGGGCATTCCCAAAGTCCAAGATCCATCTTGGCTGTACCACCAACCAGCTATGTGGCCTTAGAATAAGCCCTACCACCTCTTTGGACATCAGTTCCTTCATCTGTTTAATGACTGCATAGGGTCTGATGAGTCTGAGGCACTTTTCAGGTCGAATGCTCTGGGCTCTGAGCTGGGTGGTTGCTGCCCCACCAAGTAGGACTCCATGTGGGTGGCATGAGGCCTGCTGTATGGGGTACATCTCTTTCCCTGGTTGCCACTGGGACAATCTTCAACACATATGTGCTCACATGCAGACCCTGCAGAGTTCCTCTTGCTCTGCACTTCCAGGGTTAATTAGCCAGCAGCATCTACAGGGCTGCTTTCTCCTTTAATAGCCAATTAGATCTTGTTAGCTCTATTGTCATTTATAGGACAGGTGACAGAGGCACTCCCAGGGCCCCAACCCCGTCTTGCAGAGGCAAGCTGCCCAGATCCCTCTGCTGGTGGCAGAGAGCTAGGAGCCTACTGCTGGAAGAGGGGTCCTCTCAGGGAAAGAGGGTCTCCAGGCCCCTGGGTAGAGGCATGCGAGAACCTGGGTCCTGCTCCCACTGGACTGTGGAACAGGGCTCTGGGTAAGTGGCATGAGGTCCTCCAGGCCCACTCTGGTCTTCTCACCTCAAAATCCTCTTTCCAGGGGCTGTACTCAGCTGGGTCCGTGGACAGTTATCTGCATGGCGCCTCCATCTGCCAACCCACCAGGCCCCTGCAGGGTCAATCAATATCCAGCCAGGCTGCCCTGCTAATGACACTGCATCTCACCCTGGTCACATGGGGCGTCAGCCTGCTGCTGCTGCAGCTCAAGACAGGACCTCAGCCTCACTAACAAGGCAGAGACAGCCCTGTCTGTCCCTGCCTCCCACTCGTGGCAGCCTTCCAAACCTGGGAGACAGTGGGTAGGCCAGACCCCACAGACTGACCTCTTCCTCTTCTGCATAAATGAAAGTTCTGACAAGCATGCCCTTGGCCCTTGGTGCTGAAAAGCTGACATCTTGATACGGGCAAAGAAACCTCGCCTGTGCTCCTCAGTAAGAACAGCATGAGTCTTTCTCACAGCGCCGAGTGAAATGTGTGTCTTCGAAGCACTCCCTTGGTGAGCCACAGAAGGCCCTTCACGGCGAGACACAGCAGCCACACAGGCCAGAGGGAGGCCAGGACCTGGTGGGGGAGTCGGTCGATGCCAGAATGGGCTGCAAGGAGGGGCAGAACGGCTTACAGGGATGCCCAGCACCATGGGACACTTTGGCTCCACAGGTTGCTGAAGACCCTCTGCCCTCTTACAGCCCTGCTGGGGCAGCCCCACAGCTGGCAGACACAGCCAGAAGCAGCTCTCCTCTGGAGAGTGAACACACCCCATGCTCCTAGGTCCTGAGGCTCCCAGCCCTCGGCAGGAAGAGGAGGACTGAGGGTGTCTCTGGCTCCCCGCTTAGGGAGTGTGGATCATTAAGTGGTACAAGCCTTTGAAAGGGGTGAGACAGCAGCAGGGCTGGCTGAGGCTGAGGCTCAGGAATTTTTTTAATCCCTTCCTAAATGCTCTGAAGAGGAAAAGGAAATAATTGGGTTCCTGTGATGAAGCTCGAAGACGATGATCTGGGAGGAGGCAGAGATGCCTTGCTGGCCGGAGTGTTTTACACCCTATGCTGCTCGTCTGTCTTCCTCTTTCTTGTTTTAAAGGGAAGCAAATGGAAAGGCTTGGATTTCCATCAGCCTGCTGAAAGGCAAAAACAAACCTGGGTTCTTGCAGGTCGAGGGGGCCCCAGGCAGCCTCTTCTCCCAACTCCCTCAAGCCCTGCTACAACCTGGGAGGCCTAAGGCACAGCATCCACCTCCCATACTGTGAAGCAGACTACAGGAAGCAAGCACCACCTGGCCGGGATCTCAGAGAGCCCTCACATTCCTGGTTTCCAAACTGTGCCCCCAGAGTATCCTCAGTGGCCGTGCCAGATGTTGGGAGGTAGCGGGGCAGCCAGAGCCCAGTCTCTAAGGCCTGACATTCCACTCCGACCGGAGCAGCTCACTCTTTACCTTTTGAGATTCTGCGTGTGCTTTTATTTGAACAAAAAATTTAACCACTAAAAATAAGTTTGGA
This sequence comes from Tarsius wallacei, assembly GCA_963574415.1. NCBI lineage: Eukaryota > Metazoa > Chordata > Mammalia > Primates > Tarsiidae > Tarsius > Tarsius wallacei. Next base: position 43,299 of record CAUYQG010139920.1, on the reverse strand, counting down.
GACCACTGATCTGTTCTAATTATCTCATTTTACAGATGACAGCCTCTGTGACTGAATGAAGCAGGGAAGAGTCTGTCTTAGGTCACACTGTATGAACGGCAAATCTAAGATTCAAACCAAGGTAGCTTGACATGCAGTCCAGGGCTCTTTTCCCAACTCCATTGTCCCCAAATCATTTCGTTTGCTCCCATGGTTCCTTTCACCAACAATGCCAAAGCAACTCCCTCAATCCAAATCCCCCTTCATGCTTCAGGCCTGTGCATCCAGCTGCCCACTGGACTTCTCGCTCATATGTCTGCGGACACCCACGGTCCACCCCAGCTACAGCTCACCAGCTGCCCCCTGCATAATGCCTACCTCGGTTGGTGGCCCACCTAGTCACCCAGTGGCAGCACCTGGATTTTTACAGCAGGAACTGAAAGGCAGTTAGGCTGATGGGGAAGACCTGGCAACCTCGTCTTTGAGCCGAGTCTGCACAGCAAGCACGCTGCTTTCCTTAGCTTCTGTGCTTAACTAGGGGACTGAAGGTGCTAGTGGAAGACCTCCTCCCGACTCAGCCCCTGCAGCCATCCAAAGTGAAAAACAGGTGCTACCTGTGCCACCTCCTTCACGCTCCCCATCCCACATGCAATCACTAGACAAATCCTGATCAACTGGCCTTCAAAAGGATGTTTTACACCCTTTCTTCAGGGCCCCTCACCTCTCCTATGTCAGCTTTGGAGGCCAGAGACTCTTTCTTATCTACCTCTATGTATACCCAGAACTTTCCCAGTACCTGGCACATACTAGGCACTCAGAGAATAGTTACTGAAAGGATTAATGGATAGACAAATGGGTGGATGGATAGACTATTCCAACTGTCTCATTATTTTTTTGTTTGTTTGTTTTGAGTCAGAGTCTCACTCTGTCACCCAGGCTGGAGTACAGTGGCATAATAATAGCTCACCACAACCTAGACTCCTAGGCTCAAGCAATCTTTCCACCTTGGCCTCCTGAGTAGCTGGGACTACAGGCAGGCACCACCATGCCTGGCTAATTTTTTTTAATTTTTTTGTAGAGACAACGTCTTACTTGTTGCCCAGGCTGGTCTTGAACTCCTGGCCTCAAGTGATCCTCCCACCTCAGCCTCCCAAAGTGCTAGGATTACAGGCATGAAACTGCACCCAGTCCCAACCGTCTCTTAATTGATTTCTCTTTAAAGTTTTACTCCCCTCAAATATGTCCTCCATCTTATTGCTGGGTTAATTTATCCAAAATATACATTGCCATTGCACTCTCCTTACTTAAAACTCCTCTTTAAGGGCCTCCCCCAGGTCATCACAGGCACTGGTTACCTCCACCATGGTAGAGCCAAGGCTTCCTGTGATATTTTCAAATGGGGGAACTATTCTTGCATGTTTACTCTCACACCAGGGCTAAGGTGTCAGCAGTTCAGTGGTAGTTGTCTCCCTGGCCCCTTCCAAGTGGCAAGGAAGACAGCTGTCATGCCAGGCACCACTGATAATTGGCTACACTGCCTGGATGGACCCAGCAGTCATCACGTTCTCTCCCTGGTGTCTGGCTGGGCACAGGGAGAGGCGGAGTGGGAGACTTCCCATAGAGGGGCCATGTTCAGCCCAATCCAACCACATGCACATCACAGGAGGGCACCTTTCAACACAGCCCTCTTGTGGAACAGGAAAGAACTGGGGCAGCATCCACCAATAGGGAAAATTCCCAGACTCTAGGCTGGAAGACGGGCTCCATGCAGCTCAGGAGTGGGGCACAGTACAGCAGTTCCCCAATATGCCCCTGAAGCCACTGGCAGGGGATGGGGCAGCCACATGGGCCCCATTGCACACAGCAGGAAACAAGTTGAATTCAGGATAAAGGGAGAGGCATTTGGACCAAAGCAAGTGAGTTTTTCTTCTACCAGGCCACACCAGAAGAAAACCACCAGTCCCCAGGGCCTGGGTTCAGTGGGGATGAGGGGTTAGAGTCCTCACTCAAATGCTGCTCTGAGTTACACTGCTCCCAGTGCAAACCCCTTTCTTCTGCTTCATTAAAGAAGGCTGCGGAGAGTAGGGAAAAAAAGATTTTTGGGTGTCATCTCACAGCCTATATCCAAATTCTAAATGTGCCAGTTAATAGCTCTATGCTCTTGAGAAAGTAATTTAACAACGTTGAGCCTCAGTTTCCTTAACTGCAAAGAGACGGCAACAATACACATCTCATATGATCGTGTGAGAATTCACCTAAGTAACAAGTATATTGAAGTGACCTGCCCAGTGCCCAGCATATCACAGGTGCTTGGTGCCTGTTGGCTCCCACCTCCTTCCACCCTGAATCTCCCCAGCCTTAACTTCTGAGACCTCATGTTTCCCAGGGCCCCATCACAAGCCTAGGGATTGCCCCATAGTGAGAGTAAGACCATTCCATGAGAGGGTGATGACTTGGATGACTTGGAGACAGTGGAAGCCACGGTAAAACGAGAAGAACACAAGAGCCTCATCTGAGGGAAAGGAGACAACAGTCCCCAAAGCAGAGGCTCCTGACTAGCCACCTAGGCAGATCATTCACCAAACACTTTCTGAAGTTTGGGCCTTCTTGTTCTAAAAAGCAGCCAAGGAAGAAAACTGAATACAAAGAAAGGCAATAAAAATGATTAAAGGAATTAGAAGGCTTGACCTATAAAGGGAGGTTAAATGAACATAATATGTGGAACCCAGAGAACCAAGGCCTACAAGGACATGATAACTTCCCATAAATATGCGAGACAGAGCCACATAAAAGAAGGGCAAGAATTATTTCAGGCAGCTTGGGACACCATTAAAAGAAGAAATGGCCTGAAACTAAAATAAGAGAAAGTTAAATCTGGGCCTTGGGAACATTGGCTGGTGGCGAGGGTAAGGGATGAGACACCTGGTCGTTGGTGCAAAGTCATCTGAAAGCGAAAGCCACAGGTCCCAGGGCTGCTGTCCCCGTTTGGGAGAAGTGGTCCCATCAGGACCCATCTTGGCCACTCAGGTGATATTCTCAGTCTGCAAGCAGAACTACTGTTTCCAGGCATCCAGCTGCTTGGCTACCCATGCTCAACTCCAACTCTCGAAATAAAAAGAGATAGGCACAGCCAGTTCCTGCCGGTGGGCTTGGCTGGAGGGAGCATGAGACCAGAAGGCCAAGGTCACAGGTTTGAGGCCCGGTGTGCCTTTTGCCAAGTGGGAAAATGAGGCTGGACAAGTGAAACACTATCACCATGGGTGCAGATGTGCCCAGGAGCACAAGTCCATGCAAAAAGAGAGTTCTTGAACATGGAACAGCAGGTCATTCTATGTGAAAGCCACCCATAAACGTCTTACTGGGAGTGAGCATTTTTAACTAGCACTTCCACACCACACATTAAAGTCATTCACATACCAGGAAGGCGGGGGTTGGGGGGACACTCTGCCTGAGGACCACCAGGGCAGCCATGCTTTTGCATTGAGAGTCTGGAGGGATGGGAGGGGCAGGCAAAAGTGGGCTCTGAGCACTTTCCTAACCTGTTTGCACAGATCCCCTACACAACCATAAATCACTTTTACAGTCCTTCTCAAACCTCACATAAAATTTATGTTGCTCTTTGCCTGAAATTGACTAAAAAAAAAAAAAAGACTTTAATTACAATAAGAGACACCTGGAGCAAACATGTGGAAAGCCCATTCAATACTCATTTATTCATTCAATCAATAAATATTTATCGAGCACCAGGAATCACAAGGCACTGAAGGAGCTGTGATAAGATACCAAAGAGATGAACAGGGTGTTCTCCCACCTTCAAGAAGTGTGCCCTGGTGGGGGTGAGGGCAGCTACTGACAGACAGAGACACAAACAACTATGAGACAGGCAGAATGTGATTTATTTTAATGGAGGGGTAAACTATTAGGGAACTCAGAAGAGAAGTGATCCATTCTGACTGGGAGGATCAGGGAAGGTTCCAGAAAAGGGTGATATGTGATCTGGGCCTTGAGTAAAATGTGGACATTCGTCAGGTGAAGAAGGTAGGGAAGGCCGTTTCAGGAATGCCATGAACACAGTCATGGGGCCAAGAAAGTGCTGGTTGTCTGCAGAAATACTGAGTGGCCAAGCAAAACTAGAGAACAAGAGTGCAGAGTACGGCTGGGAGGGTACAGAGAAAGAAGAGGCAAGAAAGGAGAGGAGGAGCGGTTGGATCACGGAAGGGCTTAAGGCACACTAGGGAGTCTGTCTTTCACATATAAGAGAAACCCTAAGAAGTACCTGAGTTATGAACAATGGCCAGGTCTCTATTTTGGGAAGAAAACATGGATTCACCGTGTAGAACAGACTCAAGAAGTGAGAGATGGGAGGCAGTTAGGAGACTCATGCCAGGCAAGACGCTGTGAAGGCTTGACCAGGGCAATGGCAGATGCAATGGCAGCTCCCATTTTCTAGCATCATGTGCATAAGATTGTAGCAGTATAGCTCCTCAGCCTGTTCCTTCTGCCTGGAATGTCCTCCGCCCCGCCCACCTGGCCCACCCAAGTCCTGACCCCACTCAATGCTCCCAATGCAGCAGAGGCCTTCTTCCATCCCAGCACCAAGGACTACTGTTATTAATCATCTGGCCACTTGACAGCCTCCACCATCAGACTGTGAGATCCTGAGGATTAGGACTTTTGTCTTCTTTATCTTCGTATTTCCAGGGCCTGCTCCAGACTGGGCATTCAGAAAGAATTCTGTGATGGAAGGGAATGTCCCTACAGCACTCTGTGTGCATACAATTTCTCTTTCTTTCACACCACACACATAAGCACACTCCATTTTGGCACACATATGGCCCGGTCCCATGTTCAATGTCCCTCCCACATGCCACACCCCCTCTGAGCCCCATCACCTTATTTCCAATGTAAATCATCCTTGACTAGCCTCTCTCAACCCCATTAAAATGTGATGAATTATTTTCAGCTCTCATGCAGGACTCCATATTGGGTTATCTGGGCTGAAACACAATCTGTTTGCTGATATCAAAATGCTGCTGCTCACCCGGGGGATTAACATTCTGACAAAATCATTAGAAACCTGATGGAGTATCAGGGCCTCCTGAGCTTGCTGAATACTCATTCCTCAGTCTAATGAATGCCTTCCTCCTGGGCACGCGGTTTCACTCTCATCCATTTCCCTGCCTTCTTCCTGGCAGGGCAGCCCAGAGACTCTAGATGCCTTGAGAGGGTTTGCCCCTAGTTGGGCCACCTACCAAGATGCCCCACTAAGAATTACCTTTGTAATCTGGCGGCCTTTACATGTTACTAATGACTTCCACTTTCGGGTAGGATGGGATAGTTTGTGGGATAGATCAATACTTCCACTGAGAACAACCAGAAATGCTAGATAAAATACAACATCCATCTATTTCAAGGCACCATAGACCTACCTGCTGGAGCAAGAAGGATTAGAGAGGATACCATTATGGAGAAGGGGAGGTGCAGAAAGGTGAGCTGATGTTCTGTAATCACTTCTAACCTGAGTGATCTGTCATTTCTGGGCATGGGATGAGTGGCTGGGGATCCAGGCTTTGCAGGGATGGAGGGCTACTGCTGGGGACAAAGAAGCCAGTAGAGCTTCTGGCAGACTTAGGACTAGAGAGTGAAAGTTAGGAACTTGTGGGTCCTTAACTACATAGCCAGTTTTCCTTTTAAGTCATTTACAGAATTCTGAATGGTGAAGGCCAGAAAATCTCAGAAGAAAACCCTTGTAAAGCAGATAGATTGTACTGGCCGTCTTGAGGCATTGAAGATCAATATTAGAATTCAGGACCTGCCAGGGAGAGGACCCAATAAACACAGTAGGCTGTCAAATAATGGTGGCTATACCCTGGCACAGGGGTGAGACACAGGTAAAACAAATCTTAGCAAAGCACAACCCAGCTGGGACTCAGTTCAGTCTTTAATTGGATGCAGATCATTGGTTTCACTCTTCCTAGCAAAGAGAAAACATTATCTTAAGATTACAGCCTGACAGCCTAAACAATGTCCAGCATTCAATAAAAAACGTATTAGGCATATCTAAAAATAGAACCATATGACCAAAATCCAAGAGGGGGAACAAACAGACAATACAAACAGACCCACAGGTGATCCACATAGTAGACTTAACAAAATAATTTTAAATATGATAAATGTGTTCTAAAAATAAAAATATAAAAAATAGATGAAAATAAAGAAAATAAATCAGAAGTCAAAAACAGTAAACAAGAATCACTTGGAAATTCTACAAGAATTAGAGGTTCATTAAAGGCCACAGTAAAGTGGGAAAAGCACTGGAACCGTAGAGTGAAAAGACCAATGAAAAGACCAAGACTGTGGTTCCCAGCTCTGCCCATATCTAGTAAGAGAGGCTGGGGAAGTCACATCACTTCTCTGAGTCTTGGCTTCCCCATCTGTCAAATGGGATAATGAGACCTACTCTGTTCACTTCAGAGTGCCAAGCAGATGAAATTAAATCACATAGAGCTCTTTCTAAATTACTAATTATTATACAAATGTAAGGTATCATTATTATAATAGACTGACACCAATTCAAAACACAGTACTTCTGCTCCATCACTGGAATATTTTATGTCAATGACAGATGATTAGTGTGCCCTTGACTAATGGTTATAAAGTGTTTTGACCAGAGAAAGCTGAGAGAGGAATAATGACACAATGGCCAACTCTCAGTTCTGCTGGGGTTGACTATGTACCTTAAGGATCATCCCTGGACCACTGAAAATCCTAGCTTCTCACACTGCTCAGCCTGCATTTGGATCACCCCTTCTGCTTCCCACATGGGGTGTGCTCACAGAATGCAAACTCAAATTAATGTGTGCCGATAAAACATAATCAGCCAAGTAAATCTGAAGCAGAAACACCAAAATGCTTTTCAAAGCCAACAGCAATAATGTTGGGGCAGCCTGCTATTCTGACTTTCCACATCACTGCTCCCCTCTATTAGCATACATGATGGAGAGTTGTGAGCTAGCTTCCACACAGAATGGTGAAGCAGCCCATCCGCCACCAGCAGGACACTTGGCCTCCTCTGGCATGGTACACAGGCACTGTGCTAGGACCCTTGGGGAATAAAACTACTAAAAGGTTAATAATTATAATGCAAGACAGAAAGCAATTTAGGTACCCTAAGAGTTATAGTTAAGGAAGAAAAGAAATTTGTGTGAAGGCTTATTTGGGATTGGGTTGATGATAGACTTCATGGCTGAGGCAGCAATGGAGTTTGGCCCTGAAAGACAGCAAAACTGGATAGTCTATGCAGAGGGAAATGTATGAGCAAAGACAAAGAACTAAAAAATGTAGGGTACAGAAATTGGGTTCAGTTTGATAGAGGTATTATAAAAAAATTTCTTTCAAGAAACTAACATTCATTATGCAGTTATTATGCACCACACAGTTTACTTACACTATCCTATTTGGTCTCCAAAATAATCCTCTGAAGTAGATATAATCTCACTTTAGAGGTTAACTGAGTCTCAAAAGTAAATTAGTTTTCCCAAGATCCCTCAGATGACAAGTGGAAAGCAGAATTCAAATCCAAATGGAGTTGGCTCTAAAGCTCATATTCTCACTGCCTCTTGAGGGTAGTATAACTGATCTTCCCTAAGTAGATCAATACACATTACCACACGTGCGAAACCTCTCGCACACAACCAGAGTTGGAGAGACGTAGAGTTGTACACGACTTGGAAGTTGCTTACATGGAGATAGGAATTACAGTCACAGAAGGGACAAGATGGCCCAGAAAGGGTGTGGGAAAAGCAAAGGGTTTAGGGAAGAAGGATCATCAGCAAAAGAGATAAGGAAAGAGTAGTCGGCAGTAAGAGAAGAATTGAGAATTCATAGTCAAGTGGAAATGAAGATCAAGAGAGACCTTCAAAAGGAAGAGGTGGTCAGAACCACAAGTGCTGTGATGAGGTGAAGAGGGAATGAGAAGAGGAAGATCAAGAAAATGTCGTTTGGTTGGTGATCTTCAAAAGAACTATTTCTATTGAGAGAAGAGTGACAACAGCCAGGTGTATGCATGGCGAGAAAGCTGGCCTGACCCAGGGACACAGGACACAGCTACAGAACAGTCTACAGCAGAGCTCTGCAAACCTGTCAGATGGCAGGCATCATCTGGGAGGACTTATTACAAATATGACTTTCCAAGTCCCATCCTACTTCTGCCAATCAGAATCCCCAGGGGGTAGGAACTGAGAAGCATCCCAGAAGAGTCCTCCATCACCAGGACTAGACCAGTGCTTCTCAAATGTCAATGAACATGAGAATCACCGAGGGATGTGGTGAAAATGCAGATACTGCTTTAGTAGGTCCAGGGTAGGACTCGGGATTCTAAATTTTCACACACTCCTAGGTGATGTCTTGTCTGGGGTCCATATTTTTAATGACAATGAACTACTACACCAAAGCTCACATGTCAGAGAGAAGGAGGTGCCAACACCTGGTTCTTCTGAGCACTTTTGCTTTTCACTACCTGAGGATGCTCCAGGCTCCTTCCCACACTCTCCGACAGATGGCAGCAGATCTAAACGTCATCTTCCTCAGAAGTACAGACTCAGAGGTTCCATTCCATTCCATCTGACTTCCTTGACACCTTAAAAATCACCCTTTATTCCATTCTCCAACATAAACCACTGTATCAGGTGAATACAGAAAAAGTTTTCCTTGACTACTTCAGCATAGAGAGGGTCAATTCTCCTGCTTCTACCATATATTTATTGTCTGCACTATTCACTGGACACTTAAATATTTTGTCTTGCTAAAGTTATTAAAGTTAGTTATGTCTGGGGACATATTGGCCAACAAATGTTAGACTAGACATAGAAAAGTGACCAGTTTATCATGTGTTGTATTGTCTCCACAAACTCTTAGAGGTTAGGGATCAAAAACTATCATTCTTTTCCTTCTTAACCTTGACTTACAGTGGTTTAGTCATAGTAGCATTGAATATGAATGAGTGAATGGATGAATCAACCATCAGTTTAATCAACTACGTATTCCATTTATTTCACTTTGCTTTCTTCTCAGAAAAAAAAAAGGCTTGCCAGAAAGTGTTAATGGTCTGGAAAAGTACTGTACTTATTTGCAAGTCTGTGTTCAAGTTTTATCCCTTGAGAATCTTCCAGTGCATCACTAGGGATAACTTTTCCTAGCTTAACAAATGGACACTCCAGGGCCTACGTTGACTTTTTCTAGGACAGGGTGTGAAGCCACACTGGCATTTCAAGGTGTCAGCTTGTCTATCTAAAGATATGCTGGTCTCTCAAGACCATTCTCTGCTTTTCTATGTCTAGCCTAACATTGTTGGCCAATATGCCCCCAGACATAAAATTCATAGCTTCCTACTCTTTCTTGCTGGCTAAAATCTTTTGGCTAGTTAAGTCTGATTTGTTCTTTAGTCTCCTAGCTTAATAAGGATTTACTAAACTATGTCTATTTTGCAAAATGGCCCAACAGCCTTTGATCAACTTTCTTTTTAAGAAACATTTTTAGGTTGCTCAGGTCTGGACCTCCACACCATTCTTTTTTTTTTTTTTTTTGAGTTGGAGTCTCACTCCGTCGCCGAGGCTGGAGTGCAGTGGCACACTCACGGCCACCTCAGCGTCGACCTGCTGGGTTCCAGCGAACTTTCTGTCTCAGTCTTCCAAGTAGCCAGAACTACAGGAGCGCTACCACGCCTGGTTAATTTTTTGTGATTTATTGTAGAGATGAGGTTTCGGCAAGTTGCCTGAGCTGGTCTCGAACCCACGGGCTCGGGCAATCCACTCACCTCGGCCTCCCAAAGTGCTGGGATTACAGGCTGAGCCACCAAGCCCAGCCTTTCCACACCATTTTCAACAAATTCTCTTCCTAAGAGACTGCCTGCCTGGTCCCGTGGCTCTGAATACTACTTATGTGCAGTGACTCCCATTCATACCTCCATCTGAGACCTCTTCTTCTTAATACCGTATGTCCATTTGACTCCCTGGCATCTCTCCTTGGATGTCTCACAAGCATCTCAAAATTAACATTTGTCAAATGGAATTCTTGACCTCCCTGCCCCAACTCCAAAGTTTCTCCTCCCGTCTTCTTCTCCTTAATAATTGATACCATTGACTACCTAGTTGGTCACTCTAGAGCTTTCCTTCATCATTCACATACAACCTACTACCAATTGACCAAGGCTGATCAATTCAATTTCAAAAATATGTTGACTTCTCACCATCTCCACTGTTACTTCCTCAAGCCAACATCACCTCTGGCCTGAATTATTAAATAGTATCTTCAATTATTTTTTTAGCTTTATGATCACTCATTCATTTGTTCATGCAACAAGTTACAGAGTATCCACTCTATTAGTCAATGTTCTTAAACAAGCACAGTGAGTCCAGGAAGAACCCATAGTAAGTCTGCCATAATAAAAATATTTACAAGGCATCATGATGCAGAAGGAGGGTGTGAGCAATTAGAAGGAGAGAACAGTGTCAGGAACACAACATAAAGAACGTGACACTTAACCTGGGTCTTAGAGAATGAGGAAGGATTCACGAGGCTGACACTTGGAACAAAAGCCTCTGAGTGTGGTGACAGGGGTAGAAAATGTAGACAGCTCAGGATGCTTCCAGCAGAGCACAGAGTTGGGAGAGTCTATGGAGATGTGGCTGGTAAGGCAGGCAGGGGATGGGTTCCATGGAGTATGACACACAACTGGGTTCGGATCTTATCCTAGAGGCAACGTGGGCATGGGAAAGGGTTTAAGTAGGGAAGAGACCATGGATCTATCCGTCTCTTCACTCCTCATGTATAGCATGGGGACAGTGCCAGAAAATGGGAATCCAGTGCAAAGAAGGTTTATCTGCAGACATGACACTTTACCTGAAGGATAAATAGGAGTTGGACAGATTGAAAAAAAAAAAGATGGAGGCAAGTAATAGTCTAGTCAATAGTATGGATAAGGCCCTAAATGAGGAAGGCTCTTGGCACATTCAAGAAACTGACATTAGGCCAGGATAGGCAGAACTTGGTGAGAAAAGAGAAAAACATTAGGAGTTGTAAATGGAGGGGTTCAAGGCCAGATCATGCCACAGGCCAAATGAGCAAGTCTGTCTGCTCTTTAGAGAACTCTCCTGTGTGCCCAGGCTGACGCCCTGCTCCAGGGAGGCCTCACTGGGCTGCTGGTGGCCGCCATCTTGCCTTTCCTCCCGCCACCCCGTCTGCCTGCCCATCGGCCGCCAAGGTGACACCACAGAATGCATTTCTTCCCAGCCAGTGCTCTGAGAGACACCAGGATTTGCATTTCAATTTGACTTCTTTCTGATGATTCCAGCCAAAGCTTGGAAATCACTGCCCCTGTCACTGTCTCACCAGCTCCACTTTCCTTTTCTCCTCCCTCCGCCCCTGTGGAGGGCTGTTTTTTCCTTGACATCCTGCTCCTTGATGCTGAGAAAAGTCATCCTTAACAGCAGTTTTATTGCCCGGTGATATTAACACAATGAAGGAAATCACTGCTAATTTTTATGAATTATCTCATCATCTGCAACTAATTAACAGCTGCTGAAAGAGCAGGCATTATGTTTCCCCTCGGAGAGCCTTTACCTTGGAGCACTTCTCTGATAGCCCTGCCCTTGCTGTCAACAGGGACCCTCGGCTTGAGACGGCGCTTCCTCTCCAACAGGGCTCCCACCCCCATGCCCCCCAGCCCCAGCTCTGCCGATTCTTGCCTGGTCCCAGTCTGGGGAGGCAGATTTGAGCTGACCCATACGCTCAGCGGTCGCTGGGCTGCCTGTGACGGGGATGATTTAGGTTAGCTGGAAACTTTATTAAAATCCAATCTAAGTGGGCCGCCACTGCTCTCTGTTCTCATTACCTTCCCTCTCCAAAATCAGGCCTCGGCCTCTGTTCCTCACTGGATGCATCTATGAAACTGAGTGAACAGGCAGCCAACAGCTAAATGGCACTTAATTGGAGATGATCTAGGCCCAGGTGGATAGCAAAATGGGGAGTGGCAAAAGGAAGGGGGAAAGGAAAGAAAACAACGGAGGGGGGAACAGTTAGGGGGCTGAGGGTTCACATGCTGTGGCCTCAAGAGAGAGAAACTGCACAGAAACAAGGCTGGATGGGACCTTGAAGACCACAGTGTGAAGAAACTGAGGCCTGATGGATGACATGACCCCTGCAAATTCAACAGCTCCCAAAGCCTGGGACTCACCCTCATCTTGTGCTTCCCTCCTGTGCCCTGAGCTTTCTTGGTCACGGGTCTCCTCTGGATCCCTTTCTGCGACTGAATGAGGATCCTCACTTTGTCTTCTGGCATCTGGCCAAAGCCCAGGCAGCCACTAGCTGTGCCTCGGAGATGAAGGGAAGGGCACCGAAGGATGAGGTAAACAGGTCAAAAGGCTCAAGGCCGGCCCATCCTGTGGTGGGGTGTTCCTCCCCTGTGGGAGTCGGGCATCAGAATTGAGCAGTGCAGGGGACTCCTGTGATGCTGGGCCAGGCACACACAATCCTCCTTCTAAAGGTCAAATGCTGCACACAGTGTATTTTGCTATAACTGAAAAGGCCACAGGCTCAACATTAGTGTTACAGTGGGGAGAGGAGTCTTGAGAGAGCCCCCGAAATCCTCCTTTGGTGCCAGTCAAGGTTTCCTTCTCGTCCCTTCTAAACTCAGGGATAAACAGCTTCCCTCCCTCCCCCATCCAGCCTCTTACTGTCCTATTTCAGGATGTGCAACTTAGCTAATTCAGTCCCTGTTTCCTACCCCGATGTCCCCATTTTCAAACTCAATGGGTACGTGGCCCCAAATGGAACAAACACCTTTTCCACAGCAGCCCAGGATAAAAATGAGTCATTCATACATTCACTTGACCAGCGTTTATTGTTTTCTTCTTAATTCTTTGTAGCTACGGGGAGAGGGGGTCTCACTTTGTTCCCCAGGCTGGTCTTGAACTCCTGGCTTCAAGCAAACTTCCTGCATTTGCCTCCCAAAGTGCTGGGCTTGCAGGTGTGAGCCATAGCGCCTAGCCGACTAGCGTTTATTGAGAACCTACTATGAGCAAGGCTGAGGGGAGTGAGAGGCAATAAGACATGGTCCTTGCCCTGAGAGACTGATGCTGATACTCACATCACTATGCCACGTGGGGTGAGGACTGAGGTGGAATCACCCTTGCTGTGTCATGGGAGCCCCGAAGAGGAAGCAACCCATTCTGAGTGGGGATAGAAAGAGCCATCAGAGAAGGTCCCTTAGAGGAGGAGGTCACATATAAGCAAGGCCTTGAATGATGAATAAAATTCTGCCAGGCAGCAGGAGCAAAGGCTCAGTTGCCTGAGAGGCAAGGGTGTTCCAGGGCACTCAATGTCTATGGTGCAGAAAGCATGAGTGTGAGTGTTTATTGGTGGAGATAAGGATGGGGAGTGATGCTGAAAAGTGGAGCCATCTACCTTGTCTGCAGCTGCCTGCAAAGGCTTCAGATGCCCAGGAAAGACAAAACTGAGAAAGTGAGGACAGGAGAGGAAACAGAGGGCCCAGGGACCTAGTGTGTCTGAAGCAGGCAGTTCAGGGAGATGAGTCCACCCTGTGAGGAGGGTCCCAGCTCTCCTCAGGTGCCCAGAGGGTGGAGATGCCTCAACTTCCAACCTTCCTGCTTCAGGTCCTGGTGGTGTCCATTCCCCTCATGCCCCCCCCCCCCCCGCCCCCGCACCCCTCATTATTACCCCACAACCCCAGGCAGTCGCCTTGACCTGCCACGCTCTGCAGGCTTAGGCAGGGAGGTCTCATTGGCTGAGATACTTTTGCTCCTCACCCTGCACCCTGCCTTACCCATCCCACCCAAAGTGGCCTGACCAGGTCTGTATCAGGTGGCCCTTGGCAGGTTGTGCCCCAGGGATCACTGGCAGCTCATCTGGAGGGGATTGTAAAGCACCACGGGAAAGAGCAGGGGAAGCCAAGAGCTCCAATCTCCCTCCACATTCTTTCCTGGGCACAGGGGGCACCAAGTTTTCCATCTTTCCTTGGGCTGTTTACCCAAGAAGTTAAGCTTAACCAAAAGAGGAGAAGGGTACTGGGTTTGAAGGAGTGCAGGGAAGTATAAGGAGCATGTGGGCTCTCTGGCGGCAGACAAGGCTTGGATTTGAACCCTGGCTCCAGCCCCTCCTACCAGCTGTGTGACCTTGGCTAAGTGATGAACTTCTCTGAGCCTCAGCTTTCTCATCTGTAACACGGAGATGGTGGTAGGACTAACTCATTTTGAACAGCATTTAGCATAATGCCCAGCACACCATAAATACTCAAGAGATGTTGCTATTATTATAAGGCTAGATATTTCTGGCTCCAAAAGCCCAACTCTTATCTCAAACTCTTGTCTTTTTAGGTGTTCACTCCCTCCCCCTCTCCCTCTATTTCCAAGGATTGGCCCTTTTTATAAAAACTTCCCGGTGGAGTCCCTCACCTGGTCTACAAGACCACCTGCCAAGCCACTTCTGTAATCTCCTGGACCCTCTCCTTGGTGCCTTCCCGGAAGAGAGGCATCCAGTACATGTAGCAGAGCTGAAAAAATAGCAATAATAATATATGTTCAGCCATTAACTACATAAGTAATCAAAGATCACTGCCATATGATTCCTGGTTAAACATCATTTGGAATCTAATAAATAAGCGACTATAAATAAAGCCCTCACGCAGACTTGGCCCCTCTGAGCACCGCAGTCTCTGCTCTTATTTTTAGCCTAAAGGTGCCTCCAGCGCGACTCCTGTGGCTCAATTTTGAGTTAATTTCTCTCTCTCTCAAATGTCTGAAAAGAAAAACTGCGGAGGCAGGTGGGGGTGGGAAGCTGGGCTGAGGGGTACTGTCTGTCCTTCTGCTCTGCTAAGGAAACTGAGGTGTCTGTCATGTGGATCTTGGGAGGACCTCGTTCATGCCCACCTTCTCCCTGTACGTCTAGAGCTACCAAGGCACAGACTGGCCAGAAGCCGCAGGGTATCCACAGAAGGGAGCAAAACAGGGAGGAGTCTGTGTAACAGACAGGGCATGGGGCTGGCACGAAAGAAATCTGACTCAAAAATCCAGGGTTTTCCATGTTCCACACAGGTCGGGACCTTGGACTCTCCAAGCCTCAGTTTCCACACCCATTATCAAACCGACCTCTGGAGGTTGTTAAACAAATTAAGTCACATAATTTACAGAAAGTAATGGGCATGGGAGGTACCCAATAAATATGAATGTCATTCCATCTCCTGTAACACAGTCTTTTTTTTTTTCGAGTCAGAGTCTCACTCTGTCACCCAGGCTGGAGCACAGTGGCATGCTCACCGCCACCCCAGCATCGACCTGCTGGGTGCCGGCGATCCTTCCGGCTCAGTCTTCCAAATAGCCAGAACTACAGGTGTGCGCTACCACGCCGGCTAATTTTTTACTTATTGTAGAGATGAGGTCTCACCAAGTTGCCCAGGGGATCTCGAACCCATGAGCTCAGGCAGTCTACTCGCCTCGGTCTCCCACAGTGCTGGGATTACAGGATGAGCCATCGAGCCCCAGCCTGACACAGCCTTTTAAAGGGATGGCCCAGCACCCTCTCATTCCCTGTACTCTGGGCAGCAACAGGAGAAATACCAAGACGGGGAAAGAAGCCCCAAATGGCAGCATTTCCCTGGACCACCAGCACTGCTTGAATCCAGAGCTGACGCCTTAGCACTTAATGCTTCCTTGTTTCCTACTGCCCCCTTGTTCCTTCACATCTGAGAGGCTGGCCTTTTCATATTTAGAACATGTACCAACAAAACATCCTAGGTCTTTGTTTCCCACAGAATGGGGGAGGGGGACACACCTTGTCAGTCTTAAGTACCAAGGACAAAAAAGCAGGCAAGGCCAGCTCAGACCCTAGGTCCCCAGATCCCTGGCTCACGGCAGTACCCTTCTAAGGCACGGTGCTTCTTTTTTTTTTTTTTAATGTAACTTTAAAAAATTTATTTATTTATTATAAAGATGGGG
Organism: Tarsius wallacei; assembly: GCA_963574415.1. Lineage (NCBI taxonomy): Eukaryota > Metazoa > Chordata > Mammalia > Primates > Tarsiidae > Tarsius > Tarsius wallacei. Next base: position 27,313 of record CAUYQG010139920.1, on the reverse strand, counting down.
GGTACAATTCAGGGTTAGATATACAAACATTTGATCATGCAGGTACCCTTGTTGATGAGGTATGCCCCCCCTCCCCTAGCAGTTTCACAGTGCTTCTTAAAGCACACATGAGTCAGTCACCTTCTGGAAGAATGGCAGGCAGAGTGAGAGAGTCTGCTGGGACTCTGGCAGGACGTTATCCTCTCTCTAGGCCCCACAGCGGGAAATAAACACATCATTCCCAGCAGAGCCCATGTGACACAGTCCCAGATCACATTCAGCTTGCAGGCTACTCCTCCAGCCCTCTGACATGTTAGAAGTGGCAAGATTATTAAATCAACGTGATGAAGTACTTCCTGTTACGCGGCCCCTTCCCGGCTGTCTCTCCCCTGGTGGTATAATCTCAGTTGCAGTAAAAGAGCCAACATGTCCAATTCCCTCCATTCATTGAAAAAAAAAAAATTGGCTTTGGTGCTCTGGGCTGCCTGGTTCTCATGCAAAATTGTAGGTGGTAACAAGAGTCCAGCAAATCAAGCCCAGCAAGGGGCCGGGGACAGTTTCCAAGTGCACAGTCCCTAATCAGGCACTGCTCTTGAGAAGATTTTTGAGTGGCTCAGTCTCCCACATTAGAAGTCATCCCAACTGAAGGGCAGTTGTATACCGAAGAATGACCCCTAAAGATGCCTAAACCCTGGACCTACCAATGCGTTACCTTCCATAGTGCTACAGCTTGGATATAGTTCGTTTGTTCCTACCAAAACTCAGGTTGAAATTTGCCCCCCAGTGTGGTGAAATTGGGAGGTGGGGACTAGGAGGAAGTGTCTGGGTTGTAAGGGTGGATTCCTCAAGCACCTCATGGCTTGGTGCTGTTCTTGAAGTAGTGAGTGAGTTCTCACTCTCGAGAGACTGGATTAGTTCTCAAGGAAATGAATTTGTTCCCAAGAGAGCAGGATGCCCCTGTCTGCTTCCTCTTTTGACCTTGCTTGCCATGTTGTGACACCACACAGAAGCCCTCCCCAGAATCCAGTGCCATGCCCCTGAACTTCTCAGCCTGCAGAACTGTGATCTACATAAACCCTTTTCTGTATAAATTACCCAGTCGCAGGTATTTGTTTGTATCAACACAAAAAAGACTCTGACACATGCAAAAAGGACTTTGCAGATGTGATTCAGATTACGATTCGGAGATGGGGAGTTGACTGTGGATTATCCTGGAGGCCTCAACCTAATCCCATGAGTCATTAAAATGGGAGAACCTTTCCCAGCTGAGGTCAGTGAGCTGCGAGGTGAGAATGACTCAATCTGCTGCTGCTGGCTTTGCAAATGGAGGAAGAGGGCCATGAGCCAGGGAATACAGCAGCTTCTAGAAGCTGTGAATGGCTCTCAACTGACAGCCAGCAAGGAAACAGAGACTTGGTCATATAACCCAAAGAAAATGAATATTGCCAACAACTCAAATAAGCAGGAAATGGGTTCTCCCCTACGGCCTCCAGGAAGGCTCACGACCCTGCTGAAAACTGAGTTTCAGCTCAGTTAAAATTTCCAATCTACAGACAGTAAGATGATAAATTTGCCTTGTTTAAACCACAAAGTTTGTAAAAATTTGTTATGGCAACACTAGAAAACTATAGTAATAATAATTATGGCAGAACTACAGTAGAACTAACTACTATAATATAGTGGTTATATACTATATATAGTTATATACTATGCTATAGTTACATAACTACTGATAATAGTTGTTATTTATTCACTTCCTACTGTTAGGTGCTATGCTAGTTGTTTACCACACTCTAGCTCATGTAAAGCACAATAATCCTAGAAGATGGGTATTATTATCCCCATTTCATAGTAGGAAACAGACCAAATAATTTTTCTACCCTATGATGCCATCCAGTTGCTTGCCATAATTGTTGAGCAAATTGCTATTTTTTAAAAGAAATAAAAGAAAAGAAACTAATATTTATTAAACATTGCTCTACGCCACATACTATGTCCTCTCAACTAATACAATAATTTATTAATAGAATAATTCATGTTAAGCTCTGTTTTGTCCAGTTTACAGATGGGAACTGAGTGTGAGATAAGTTGAATAATTTGCCTGAAGGCACACGGCTAGTAAGTGGGTTCGTGCATGTGAATTTGGAGTCCAAGGCCAAACTTATACCGTGAAGCCTGGAATATGAAGACTTAAATGTGAGCTTAACCTAGAAGGGAGCCCCACCAAGGCCGCAGCTACAAGCCAACAGCAGCAACTCCCTGGAGAGGGTGACCCTGCCTCCCCCATGTGTGGTCCTCTGGGGGGTGGGGGGGCAGCGTGCTCTCTGGGAGATTCTTCTGTGGCAGATGAGGAAGAGGTTGATTAAATAAAAGGAAAGTGCTGAAGGGGCAGTCCACAGAGAAGTTCACTTGTTTCTATCCCATTTCATCTCCAACAACTCAACTCCACTTATTTCCACTTAAACTTAATTCCTTTAGCACTCTAGGTTTTCCAAATTGGCTCTAAAGAGGAGATGGTTCTTTTAGGAATCGCCACACTGCTTTCCATAGAGGTTGAACTGGCCTGCACTCCCACCAACAGTGTAGAAGTGTTCCCTTTTCTCTGCATGCGATTCCTAAAAGAACTAAAAATTGACCTTTCATATGATCCAGCCATACCTCTCCTGGGAATATACCCGGAGGAACATAAATCATGGTACAAAAAAGACACCTGCACACACATGTTTATAGCTATACTATTCATAATAGCAAAAATATGGAAACAACCCCACTGTCCATCAGAAGTGGACTGGATAAAGAAAATGTGGTACATATACATGATGGATATTACGCAGCTATAAAGAAGAACAACGTCATGGAATCTGCAGAAAATTGGATGAAGTTGGAAAACACCATCTTAGTGATCTTTCACAGAAACAAAGAACTGAATACTGAATATTCTCACTCATAAGTGGGACCTGAACATTAATCACAATAGCACAAGGGAAGGATTGGCAGTCAATGGACACTGGCAGAGGAGGGAGAGAGAGAGGGGGCACATAGCATCACAAAGCGTACCTGATCCTAAACCAGGAGAGGTGAGGGTCAGTTGGAGGTCTGAACTTCACCTGCCCAAAGCCTGCTTGTATAAGTAATCCTGACTTGTACCCCACATATCTATAATAAAATAATAATAATGGGGAAATTGGCATTCAACCACCATTTCCAGATAAAGATCTCTTTAATTTCAGCTCCAGGAAGTGTGAGGAGAATTCCTTCAGAAAGTTCTCCCTCTTCTCCAACCTGTTGGCCTGAGATTTCTGGGTGGTACCTCCAACCTGTTGGCCTGAGATTTCTGGGGCTACCCACTAGTCCTACTGCAGCACAGGCTGGTGGTCGGATCCTCCCTGGAACAACCCCCTGGCAGAGCTTCCTGCTGAGGCCTCCAGGGCTGTTTGCTTCCCTTTTCTGTCATCTCTGGGAAAATCCCTGTTCTTTCATCTGTGAGCTGAAAGCTCAAAGTCTCATGTTGTTAGATCCCTGCCGCTAGGGGAAATTTATGAGTGTTGCCAGCAAAGTGGCATTCCCTCCCCCGCCTGTGTTGCTCCATGCTCAAAAGACCAGGTCCTAGAAAGGATGGGAAAGCACAGCTTGGAGGAAGCCACAGAGGTGATTCCACTGAGAGAACTCCACTGAGGAACACCTGGCCCCTAGTACAGACGTCTTCAGACACTGAGGCAACCTGCTGCAGGGATTTCAAAGAACAGCCTCGGCTCTGGATATTGAGAGCACAAAGACCAGCCTACGAAGGGCAGGGGGACTACGTTTTACAGGCACAGGCCGAGATCTAGACTGGCTCTCTTTAACCTCAAAACTGGCCAGCCAGGGCTGAGTAAAAATGGGTTCAACAAGGGGCTCTGACCTAAAGGCCAGACCCCTACCAGGCTGGCACAGGGGCCCCCAGTGGATGAAAAGCAGATTTAGGAAATGCCTGCCTCTGGTTTGGGGGACCATATCCCTTTGTTGTTGTTGTTGTTGTTGCTGTTGTTGTTTGAGTTGGAGTCTCACTCCATCGCCCAGACCGGAGTGCAGTGGCACGCTCCCGGCCACTGCAGCCTCGACCTGCTGGGCTCCGGCGATCCTTCTGCCTCAGCCTTCCAGGTAGCTGGAACTACAGGCACATGCTACCATGCCCGGCTAGTTTTTGATTTATTGTAGAAACGAGGTCTTGCCAAGTTGCCCAGGAGGGTCTTGAACCTGCAAGCTCAGGCAATCCACTCGCCTCGGCCTCCCAAAGTGCTGGGATTACAGGCTGAGCCACCGAGCCCAGGCTTGGGGGACCATATCCTTAACAGGAAGGAGAACAAGAAAACCCATTTGAAGGAAGGTGACCAGGAAGATGAGTGGATCCAAACAGTGAGATGGAAGGAAGTCACAGGCACTAATGATGAATCTCAGGATGAGAGAAGCCTGGGGCTGTGAAGTCACAGTGCTGCAGCTCACAGGGAAGACCTGTTCTCCATGGCCCTGGGGGATGGCCAGAGCTAGAACAGTAGGCCCAGGGAGCCAGACTTGGGCTTAACAGAAAGAAAAACCAATGGTCAGAACTATTCAAGGGTGGAATGGGTTATTTGAGGTCCCTGCCACCATTTAGATTTTGCGAATCTAAGCACAAGCAGACGATCAGAACTGGTCAAGCCTCTGGGAAAACAACAGCCAGGTTCCCTGGCCAATAACAGTTGTTTCAGAAAAGAGCTGGAAGCACATGGCAGAGTCCCAGCTGGGACACTGGGCCCAGGTTCAGGTCTCCAGGCTCTTGGAAGACAGAGACAAACAAGACCTGACTATAGTCCCCGAGGAGCTTGGGCACAGCCAGAAGATCAGAGTGAAGTTTCAGACTTGATGACAAGACAAAGACTTGGTCACCAGGGGAACTCAAGTTGGGTGGGTTATCAGTCAAGAGCCTGGTGTTTGGTTCTGAGGGACAAAGTCAGACCATCAGCCAAGACTCAGGTTGTTGCTGAGTCATTAAACTGCTGACTTGGGCTTCCTCCAAACAGGAGTAAGCTTTGCCTCAGGATCTGGGGTTTGGCTGCAAGGATCAGAGAACATGGGAACAGGGAGCCAGCAGCATCACTGCACTGTCCTCAGCAAGGAGTACTGGTTTAAAGCCACCTCTGTATCATGTGAGACCGTCAGTTTCTGCCTTCCAAAAGCTTTCAGATACGAAGCTCCTGTGGGACCTCCCTTGGGTCTACATCATTCTTTTTTTTTTTTTTTTTGAGTTGGAGTCTCACTCCGTCACCCAGACCGGAGTGCAGTGGCCGCTCCCAGCCACTGCAGCCTCGACCTGCTGGGCTCCGGCGATCCTTCCACCTCAGCCTTCCGAGTAGCCAGAACTACAGGCGTGCGCTACCAGGCCCGGCTAATTTTTTTATTTATTGTAGAGATGAGGTTTCGCCTGCCCAGGCGGGTCTCTATCCCGCGGGCTCAGGCAATCTACATCATTCTTTTAGCCATTCATTCAGTCAATAGATATTTAGTGAGCACTTACTATATGCCAAGCACTATCTTAAGTGCTGGGGAAACAGCCAAGAAAAAAACAAAGGGTTTTGCCTCATGGGTGAACTCAGATGATAAACAAATAGGACCCATGTGTCAGATGGTGATCAGTATTATAGAAAAATAAAGCAGAGAAAAAAGAAAGTGTCAGGGGCAGGAGAGAGGGTGTAGGATGATCAGGATATGACCCGCAGTTTGTGAGAAAGTGAACTGTGCAGATATCCAGGTGAAAAGTGGTCAAGGCAGAGAGGACAGCAGGTGCAAAGGTTCTGGGGTAGGAGCACACTTGGTGCGCTTAAGGAAAAAGTAAAAATCTTGTTGAGCTGGGGCTGGTGTGTGGCATGAGCAATAGGCAGGGTGGTAAATAAATGAGAATTAAAGGCAGCAGAAGAGAGAGAAGATCATGGAGGGCCCTGCAGGCTGCTGCAAGAACTCTATCTTTTATTCTGACATGAGAAGTCAGCAGAGGACTGGCAGGACCCAACTTACATCTTGAAAGAATTATTCTTGCTGCCATTTTGAGAATGAAAAGTGACAGGACAAGAAATAGGCAGAGAAACCAGTAGGAAAGTTACGCAGTTACCAGGGAGAAATACTGGCTTGGAATAGGCAAGCACCAGCCGAGGTGGTGAGAAGCAGTTGGGCTGTACTGTGTACTTGGAAGGCAGAGCCAACAGGACTGCTATGGGCGAGGGCATGAGTTGTCAGAGAAAGATGGGATCAAGGGTGACGCCAAGGTCGGGAGCCTAAGTCCACGTAGACAGAACGACATCACTATTTTTGAAACAGGAAGGACAGTAGGAGAAGCAGGCTTGGAAGGGAAAGTCAGGAGCTTGATTCCGGCCATGCCACGATGAGTTTCCATTAGACATCCAAGTGGGAAGAGTCTGGAGTTTTGGAGACAGGCCGGAGCTGGGGGTGAGGTCAGAGAGTCCTACACGTATAGATGGATTAAAAACCATCAGACTGAACAAGATCACCAAGGGAGTGGGTGTGGACACAGAAGAGGTCTGTGGACAGGTCCCTGGGGCACAACCATATTTCAGAGAGCCAGAAACTAGAAGAGTCAGCAAACCAGACAGAATAGCTGGTGAGGTGGGGCAAGCACCAAGATGGAGCATCGTCTAGAAGCTCAAGTGAAAAGGTGTTTCGAGGAAGAGGAGGTGAAAGGCATGTCAAACACTGCTGCTAAGTCCAGGAAGACGAGGCCTGGGGACAGATCAGGATTTAGCAATGTGGGGGCTGAAAGTCTCCCTGGAGAGAGTCCCACTGACAGGGAAAGAGAGGAGAGGAAATGGAAACAGCTTATACAGGCAAATCTTTTGCAGAGCTTTGCTATAAAAGGAAGAAGAAAAATAGGGGGGTTCTCCAAAGAGAAGCAGAGGCTATGGGAGATTCTTAAGACAGAGGATGGCTCAGACCCACCAGCCAGTACCTGGGACCACTGTTCCAGCATGAAGAGCCCACGCCACTATGAGGGTAAGGATAACAGAGCCCCCTCAGGATGCTCTAAAGCTCATGAGGTAGATGAGATTCAAAACAGGTTTTTACAGGGGGTAAGTACCTACGAAGACAGTACACCTTGTGCACAACTAGTGCACGAGCATGGGAACAGCACACTCCCACACTCTGAGGACTCTGGGAGGAAGAGCTCTCCACACCAGGTGGGGATTCTCAGCTCCTAGAGCCAGGTGGTTTTAAAGCAGACTTAGAACTAGGAAAGAAACAAGATGTGGGGGAGGAATGAGGACAGGTGCTCCAGGCAGGGGAAGGCTAGAGATGGAAACATGCTGGCCCAGCAGTGCTGCTGTCAATAGCAGATGTACCTCTCATAGCTCTCACTATATGCCTGACACCCGTCCTAAGTGTTTCTATGTAGACACTTGTTGGATTCTCACAAAACGTGAAATACGTACTACTCTTATCCCATGCTATGGATGAAGAAACTGAGGCACTGAGAAATTATGTTCTTGCCCAAGGTCATCCAGCTAGTGAAGGATGGAGCTCAGATTCCTACCGGAGCAGTCTGGTTCCAGAGCCCATGCTCATGGTGGTGGTGTTAACACACACATGATGCCAGAGCCTTCCAGGAGCCAACTCTAGTGTTCCCCATAACACATCTGGCTCCATTCTTTAGTCATATGGCAAAACTATTTAAGACAGGGGTCCCCAACCCCCGGGCCATGAACTGGTACTGGCCCCTGGCATGTTAGGAACCGGGACACACAGCAGAAGGTGAGCAGCAGGTGAGCAAGCAAGGCTTCATCTGTATTTACAGTCACTCCCCATCGGTCGCACTACTGCCTGAGCTCTGCCTCCTGTCAGGTCTGCACTGAGGAGCCTGCTTCTGTTCCCAACATCCTAACTTTGTGAAGCAGGGTTTTCTGCTGTGACAGCAACTGAAACAAGCTTATGGAGTAGACTGGACATAAGCAACACACTTCAGGTGACACTGTCTCCCATCACCCCCAGATGGGACCATCTATTTGCTGAAAAACAAGCTCAGGTGAGTTGTATTATTATTTCATTGTGTATTACAATGTAATAATAATAGAAATAAAGTGCACAATAAATGTAATGCTCTTGAATCATCCTGAAATCATCCCTCCACGCCAACCCAGTCCATGGAAAAATTGCCTTCCACAAAAAGGCTGGGGACTGCTGATTTAAGGCACCTGAATCAGGGCAGAAGAGGAAGACACATGAGGGATCCTCTTGTGGGCTACCCTAGATGACTAGTCAACTCCATTTAGGTTTATTACCCACCTGACACACAGGGAGTGAGAGAGGTATAAAGGGCTGTGGCTGATGCCTGCCCCTGGGGCAGAGTTTCAGAGCAGTGAACCCTCCTCTGTCTAGCTAATCTTTTTATCTATCTATCTATCTATCTAATTATCTATCTATCTATCTAATTTTTCTATTGAGACAGGGTCTTGCTCTGTGGCCCAGGCTAGAGTGCAGTGGTGTGATCCTGGCTCACCGTAGCTTCAAACTCCTAGGCTCAAACGATCCTCCTGCCTCAGTCTCTTGGGTATAGTAGCTAAGACTATAAACACCTGCCACCACACCCAGCTAATTTTTTTCATTTTTAGTAAAGGAGGGGTCTCACTATGCTGCGGGCTGATCTCAACCTCCTGGTCTCAAGCAATCCTCCTGCCTCGGTCTCTGGGGTAGCTGGAATTACAGATGCTATGAATCTCTCTTCTAAAGAGTTCATACTAATAGATATGAAGTCTCAATTCCAGGGATTCCCAGTCAGGGCTGGGCACTGGACCGACCTGTGGTGTTTCCCGAGTCTAGCACAGTGGCACCATCTGCCAGGTCAGAGGACTGTGTGTGCCAACACATATGCACATCTGAGCCCAGTTTGTCTGAGGCCTCCCTACAATGCTTCATGTCAGTGTGGGCTTAATGGACCCCACCAGCCCAGCCCAGCCCAGCCCACCACAAGCTGACCAGGCACCATCACTCAGCTCCATAGAAAGAAACACACACCAACAGGACACAGAGGGGCTGTTGGGTGGCCCAACAGCTGTCTGCAGCATCCTGCTGCCCTATAGTTTCACCAGTCGAGCCCCAGCCTCCGTAAAGCTGATAGGGAGTGTGTGCCTGTTTATCCAGACTAATGAGAGCTAAGTGTGACCACTGTCTTGCCTGCAGCCGAGCTGTGAGGCTGTGAGTGGGAGGTGCTGGCTCTGGCGATGCATGCGCACGCGTCCCACCCACTCAGCCTCACACACATGGAGGCGCTTGGCAGAGGTCTAGCGGCAGCTTCCACATAGCCTGTGTTCCTCCCGCTCCTCCATCAATGGCCACGGGGGGAAGGAAGCACCTAGACAGGCCAGGTCTACACCAACAGAAGAATCAGCAGGACCATCATGTCTTACCTGGCTTATCCAAATGACTGGTGCCAGGTGGGGTCATGGCTTTAATTAGGCAGATGGTTGCCTCAATGCTAAGCTCTTGTTAATGGTTATTGATGAGGCCACAATAATGGGATGCCTCCCTATGAGAGTGTGAGGTGAGACTAAAGGTGAAAATACTGTATCAGCGAATCCCAGACTGGATGGAATCTTAGAAATAACAGATCCAACACCCCATTTGATGCTGAAGTCTCCATTCAACCTATCTGTGGCCACCTCCAGCTATGGGAACCTTGGTATCCAAAAGAGCCCATTCCATCTGCCTGGTAAACTTTTTTTTTTTTTTTTTAACATGGAACCAAAATCTCTTTCCATAATTTCCACCTCCCAGCACCCCCCCCAGAATAGAGTTTACTAATGACTCACTCCACATTCCAAGGCTTTTTGGAAAGAAAGTGAGCTGGAGACAGGTTTTTGAAATTCTAATGAAATATCAGCATCGCTGTTCTCCCAATACCATGATCATCCCTGCTTGAGCTGGTCAGGTCCACCGGCCACGCTGTCAGGCCGGGCTGGATCCTGCTCCATCCAACAGGAAAGTAGACACCACTAAGCTAGGAGAGAACATTCATGAGGGACATAAATGAGAGCCTGGGGGAAACCAGGCCATTCTAGCACAAACGAACACTGGTGGCCACATACCAAAAGCATATGGAAGTCAGTTCTACTATCTAGGACTTTTTCTTTTCTTTTTGAGTCGAGGGCTCACTCTGTCCCCCAGGCTGGCTCATTGTAGCCTCAATCTTCTGGCCTCAGGCAATTCTCTCACCTCAGTCTCCCAAGTAGTTGGGACTACAAGACCGCACCACCATGCTCAGCTAATTTTTTTATAGAAAGGAGGTCTTGCTATGTTGCCTGCGCTGGTCTCGAACTCCTGGCCTCAAGCAATCCTACCACCTCGGCCTCCCAAAGTGCTGGGATTACAGATGTGAGCCACCATGCCTGGCTTATCTAGGACTTTTAGTTATGAAACAACATCCCTCCATTCCTTCCTCTCTGACACCCCTGCCACTGGGAACTTTCCCAGTGATCGATCAATCATGATACATTTAAGAAAACAAAATAAGGAAGCAAGACTTACTAATATTCACTGCCATGACTTATCTGTTTTCTTTAGTTCACCCTCACTGTGCAAGGCCCCGGGCATCAGCACACTGGCTCTTGATGGCTTTCAGATCTCACCCACCAAGAACATACTCCCAATGGGCTCTTCAAGACTCTGCCATAGGCTGTCCTCAGACACCACTCAGTTCATCCCCTGTGATGTGGCCACTCTTCCTTTGACCTGGCCACTCACCTGTGTGCAAGCTTGGGCAACTCACAGCCCTGTGAGCCTCAGGCACCTCTCACAAGATGGGCTTGCCTCTACCTGCAGCGCGGGCCACTGGGGAAGCCGAATTCACATGTATGTAAGAACAGGCTATGTGCTGCAAACCACAGCACAAATGCCACAGGTAGAAGTCAGGAGTCCTGGCACTGCCAAGAGGGCCTTCACCCATTCATTTTACCTTTTGGGACCCCAAGATTCTTATTTGTAAAATGAGCATCTAGGCCTAAAGCACCCCTGACTTAACAGCCGAACAGAATAGGGCTTGAGGCTGCAATTCACAATGGGTTCTGAAACAGGAGGAGAGAGGAGGAGCAACCAGAAAACATCCTGTGTGGTGCTCATGAAGATCAGGGGAAGATGGACAACACTCAGCACGCAGGCCTGGATGTCTAACTACAGCCAAGCCTCCCTCACCCACCCCCAAATTGTGTTGGTGGCAGGGGTGGAGAGGGTGGAGAGGGTGGAGAGGAGAGACTGCATTATACAAGAATAAGTGCGTGTAGACACATATACGGACTTTTTTTTTTTTTTGGCAAAACATTTGCTCTCCTAATTATATATCTGGTAGGCTGACAACAAAATTGTTTGGCGTTTTTGAGTCTTGACCAATTCCTGGGGGAGCAGAAGTGTGAAAACTGACAGGTCAGTTCAAGATTCAAGACTTGCCCTAGCTAATTCATTTAGCAAACATTTACTAAGCCTACGCCTGTGGGTCAAACACTGTGCTAGATCCTGGCAATACAGACACAAATAGGAAAGACACAGACTCCCTAAGGTGCTTGCCAGGGGACAGATTTATGTCCCAGAAATCTTTCTATAGTCCCTCTCTAGGTGACACATGAAGGAGAAACTCATCAATTTCTATTTGTCACTAATGTGAAAGACCAATTGATTGTCTATACGGGTGACTCCATTTGGAAACGAGATGAAAAGTTACATGCTGATCAAATTTTCATAAATCAAATCACATGGTAACATGAGAAGAGCCCACTACTCAAAACATCCCAAGGTGAATCCTCTACCAGGCAAAGAATGTGGTTGGTATATTTGAATCGGTGGATCAGATATATCTAATACATAGCAGAACAGGATAAGAAACCAGCATTTTTTATTCTTCCCTCTTGCCTCCTCCAATTCTCCTATTACCTTCATCTTTATAACATTTGAATGTTCTGTGTTGAACATTCTCTGTACAGGATTGGAGCTCATTGGGGGGAAACCAACTAAGTAAAAAAATTGTAGTTGTAAAGTGCTGGAGGGTCCAAGTAAGGCAGAGTGTCAAATAAATCCAGGCTCTTGCTGCTTCACCACACAGCAAAACCTTAAACAAGAAAGAGATTCAACTGCTACAATAACTTGCTGATGCACTGAGTGCCCCCACACTCAGCAGGGCTGCCCTGGCCACCTTGATGAAGCCTTTGAAATCTCCATGCCTCAGTTTCCTCATCTCTCAGCTAGACTTTGTACCCTTAAGAAATTCTTTGAAGCTAAAAGTATCAACAAAAAGAAAACAAGAAACCGTATTGGCACAAATGATTCCATCTTTCAATCCTTTGGCTAGATAGAACACAATATATTTAATGTGATCACTGTAATAATGGGACATCCCAAATGTCTTCAGGGGGTCCCTCACTGTAGGAGAGCAGAAAGAGATAGCTTTGGAGATAGATGGGTTCAAATTTCAGGACCTGTGTGACCTTAGATGTGTTATTCAAACTCTCCGAGCCTCTGTTTTCTTCATCTGTAGCATGGAATCATTAATTCCAACAAGAAAATTGGCTGAGATGTGAAGATACCTAGCCCAGTGACTGGCAGACACTGAGAATCTTTCTTTTGAATATTATTATTTAGCGCTGTATTCTCAGTGTTTGCCACATAGCATTCGATTAATATCTATTGAGTGAATTAGTGAATGAACAATTCAACCACTGTGTTTATTATTGCAGCCAAAACTTTCATTAGAACAGTCAGCATCTTCAGCCCCTCCTCTTCTCTCTTCTATGTAAAACAGATAGACGGACATCTTCTCCTCTCTCTTCTACTTCCTCTAACAAATCTACCTCTTTAAGCATAGGTGAGACTAGAAGAAAGCACTCTGAAACAATGGTATCAAACATGTCATTGGAAAACCTGGTCTTGCAAGGGCCATGGATTCATCTATCCATCACACTCCTTGAGCCTGAGTGATAGATACATCTGCATATATCCTGTGTCAGGCCCTTGTGCTAGGGGGTTGCTCTCGGGTGGAATTCAGAGTCCAGGGGAAAATACACCATGATGATTAGAATAAAATATTGTCAGTGCTGGAACAGATGTATGTGCCAGGGGGATGGGAGAACAGTAGAAAAGAGATGAATGCTCCTGGGAGGGACAAGGTGATGTAAGGAAAGGACTTTGAAGACGAAGAGCCATTTAAGGCGAAGAAGAGGAGAGAGGGAGGAGTTGTTGGATTTGTTTTCCAGGCAGAGAAGACAGAATGGGAGGAAGAACTCTATAGGCAGAGAGAGGGGAGTGGGTAAAGCCACCCTGGTATATTTGGGTCACAGTGAGTGGTTCAGTGTGGCTAACGCCAGGGCCGGGGAAGAGTAAGAAGAGGCAGGCTGGAAAGCCTACTGCTCATTCAGCAAACAAATACTGATTGAGTACTCAAGGTGTTAGGGCCAAGGGTAACACTTGCTAATGTCTGGAAAAGTTTATGAACAGAGCTGGAGGAAATTAGTTAACCTTCACAAACTGTTGGAGGTGACTCTGCTTCCCAGTAGCTAAGGGAGCCCATGGGTGCACAGCGAAGGGAGCACTGGAAGAGGAGTCAAGGATGCCGGACACAAATGCCAGCTGCCACCGGTTCCCTACTTGTCATGTGACCTTGGTCAAACCACTGCCCCAAGTTGGGCCTATTCCCTCAATTGCAAGATGAGCAGGTTGAATAATGGACCTTTATAATCCTTTATGGCTCTTAACACATTTTGACGATGCTCTCTGACCTCTTTAAGTAATAGAGGGTTGCAGAGATGGGGTGGGGTCTTCTCAAGGCATTTATTAACTTGTGGCTCCACAGTCATCACTCAGAGGACCCAAAGAGACAGGAGCAAAATCAAAAAACATTTTCAGAAGATGGATGACTGAAGGGGCTGACAGATGTGTGAGAGTTTGGGGAATTGATGCGGCCAGCCTCACAGCCATAAATAAAATCCTTTTCTCTTACCCAAACCCTCATTCGGGGGGCAAACACCAAACATTGTAATAGACAATTTGGCTGTATCTCCCTGCCCCATGCCTCACTTGAATGAAAAACAGCCATCACAAGGCAGGGTAATGGGTTCGGCTGCCTCTTTCCAAACATCCATATTGTCAGCAGCAGGAAGTAGGGCTGGGGATGGAGCAAACAGGGCGATTTATCTCTGAGATTCCTGGTCCCTTCATGCAGTCCCACTCTGACAGTCACCCATTCTGAGGCTAGGGGGATGGAGGGGACCCCAGAAAAGCTCAAATGCAGGGGAAAGTGACCCCTGGGAGGGGCGAGGTGCAGCAGCCCCCCTTTCCCACAAGCCTCCCAAGGCCTCGGGAGACCTCAGCACCGTCAACGCCGCCCAGCCCATCTGTGTGCAAGGCTGCCCGCTGCTAAGCGCAGCTACTTGTGTTTTCTTGACCTAGTTCTCTTCCCATCCCTGCCCTACTCCACATCCCCTCTGGAGTCCACGTAATTAGCACCTTTCCATCCATAAGGATCGGGCGGCTTTAAAAAGCTCCAAGCACCCAGGATAACCAAGGAGACAGGAAGAACGTGTCCTGGCATTGCTGTCTGGGTTTTTCTTTTCTTCTCTTTCTCTTTGTTGGCTTAACTCTGCTTCCTGGCCTCTGCAGGAGATTAGGTCTGGTTTGACCTTGCCAGCCAGCAGGACCCTTGGCTGGAAATTGGCTGGAAGTAGCCTAGTGTAAACAAGACTAAGGGCCAGCAGAGTCTCGATGGAACTGGACAAGCATTGTTCAGAGGATGGTTTGGGGAGGGCGAGGGGTCCCGTTGAAGCCCTCCATGGTGGCAGCCAAGAAAGGGATCTGTCAGCTCTGCTTTCTGCTTCCCTCCCAGTGAACAAGCATCAGGAGAGCCGAGGCTGAGAGGTGCTGCCCATTCTGGCCCAGTCCCTTTCCGCTTTCCATTAACGACAAATGGAAATTGATGGGTTACCACTTTATCCACTCATTTAGAGGTGGAGAAAACCTCGCAGCAAATGCTAAATAACTGTAGGCATCTTATAAATTAAACATCTTAAGTATATGAACCGTTTTGCATTGCCGCTAAGCAGAATTAAATTAGGTTTTTGAAGTTTCTGTAGAAATGAATGGAGAAGAAGGAGGGAAGATTTTGTTTTTAATTCCTTTTTTTAAGCATGCAGAGCAGTGCATCGAGGGCAGGATAAACAGGAGAACTGAGTCACCCATCTATGTTTCCAGTTCCAATCAGCTCTGCGCATATGCATGGAAAAGCATGCCCGCAAGGTAACACGGAGCAACTCATACCTGCAGGCTAGGCCTCTGGCAGGTGATGCCTGGTCTAGCTGGGGTCTCAGCTGCTGGCCTGTCCCTGTTCACACCAGGCTTCTTGACCATACTAGCCTGCCAACCTGATCACAACTGGAGGAATTTGGAGGCTTTAAGTCAGTTCCCTGAGACTCAGCATCAAGCCATCTCTGCTCTAAGTCAGCCTCTAGTCCATTCAGGCTTAGGTTTGGGACCTAGGAGCCTGCCTTTCCTCCCACTTCACCCTGTCTTGGAAGAGGGGCCTCATGTGGTTACCTGTTGGATAACCTGCCTGGTATCTGAGTCCCTCTAGGGATGTCACTGAACCCTGTCCCTTGGGTCCTACTGTTGGATGGGTCATCTTGAATCCAACAACCTACCTGCCTAGGTCTCTTGCTGCTGTGCCCCACCCACCTGTCTTCACCGACCCCCATCACCACATACACACATAGACACCCCTGGTCCCCAACACCCCACATAAGTCCTGACTCCACGGGTTCTCTGTTGCTGGGTCATCAGGTGATCACACTGTGCCTGCTGGGCTGGACTATGCCCTCATCCCTGCAGCTGGAACTATGTCCCCAAGACCCAGAATCTGGAGTGCCTCACCTTGTAGTTGACAAGCATCATTTAGCCCTGCCACAGAAGGAGGGACCTGATTTCCCTGTCCCTCCCCTCCAGGGAGGCACAGGTTGCAGCCCTACCTGCCCACTCCTAGAGTGGACATTCCCATAGCAACAAGGACAAGGGAGAGACTGAAATGGCCCTGCCCTCCCTCTCAGAGTCAGGCAACGGCAGGTAGACACAAAGTCAAGGGACTTTCTAAGCAGTCAGGCCAGTATCACCCAGCAGACTCCTGGTTTCATCCAAACTGTGGACATAGCACACTCTCCAGAAAGTCTTCTTGGTCCGATCAGCAGAGAGAAGAGACCTCTTCTCTTATCTCCGGTCTTGGATTTGAAATCCTCATGGCCATCCTTGCCCTCCTTCCTAAGAGCTGCCCCTTAATGTGTCAGTCTGAATCTGTCATAAACTGTGCCAGGGCATTATCAGCATCTCTATTCCAGTCACCACGAAGCTCCACAGGTTGACCAGATCACAGGCGCCACCCTGTCAGTGGCCCCCATCTACCACCACCTCCGCCTGGCTAAACCGAGGAGGGAGGACACAGTGCACGGTCTGAGCAGTTTCCCCGGGCCTGTGCGGCACTCACATGTCCCCTGTGGACACTTGGGGTGGCAGCTGGGGACGTCACCCGGAGCCGGGCCGCGCTTACCAATCCTCAGGGAGTGCGGGCTGCAGGCAACCATCACGAGCCAAGCAGGAAGCAGCACCAAGGGCGCCGAGACGCGGGGCATCTTCTATAAATCCTCATGGAGCCCTCTGCTGGTCTGGGCATGACATAACTCTGCGAGAGAGAGTGGGAGCGCGTGAGTCCTGCGCCCCCCTTAGGCACAGCCACCCCGCCTCCCAGTGACCCGAGCTCCCAGGGGGCTCCCAGAAGACCTCTGCGGAGAGGGCCGACAACCCCTGCAGGAGGACGGCTGACAGTGCCCATAGGGAAGCTCCAGGCAAAGCCGCGGAGTTGGGGAGGTCCCTCTGTCTTTCCTCCTTGCATGCCTGGGCTCAGAGAAGGCTCAGGGTCACACCAGGCCCCCATCGGCCCGGGGTAAGTTGCTGTAACTGAAGTTGGATGATTCATGAGCCTCATTGGAAATGAAGACCCCATCTGCTCTTAAGGAATTGGAGCCAAGGGTGAGCAGGAGAGAAAGGGCTCGGAGATTTATTCCATTCGCCCAAACACAGTACAGGCATTGCACACTGGGACTGGTGTAAGAGGGAACTGGGTTCACACTCAGCTCCTCCACTGGTCAGCTGCATGGTCTTCGTGGAGACTTCTCTGTGTCTCAGCTCAGTTTCCTCACACATGAAAGTGGTATTAACAACCCCTCCTGGTAGAGCAGAACTGAGGACTAACCAAGGTAACATAGGAGAAGCCACCATGCTCAGAGGCTGGCCTAAATGAAGGGCTACACAAATGTCAGGCCCTTCCTGGCCCAGATGGGAAGGGCCTATTCCCAGCAAACTTTGAGGGCAGAAGAGGCACACATCCTAGGTGATCAGCTGGTTTTCACATCCACCCTGCTGCCGACTCTAAAGAACCCCATCCCCATCCTTCCTCCACCAACCCCTCTCCTCCTTCCCCAGGTGGGTGGGCCCCTGATGTCAAACCCAGAGCCTTGGAGGGGAGCTGCCTCTCCTCAAGGCAGCCTGGTCACTGCCCCCCACTGAGACCTCTCAGACACCCTAGGACCCAGAGACTGTAGGTGGCCAGCTCTGCCCCC
Organism: Tarsius wallacei; assembly: GCA_963574415.1. Classification (NCBI taxonomy): domain Eukaryota; kingdom Metazoa; phylum Chordata; class Mammalia; order Primates; family Tarsiidae; genus Tarsius; species Tarsius wallacei. Next base: position 9,677 of record CAUYQG010139920.1, on the reverse strand, counting down.
TTCACTGGGGTGAGGGGGGAGCTGGGAGCAACTGAATATGCTAATACCAGGTGTCCTTGGTTAGAGACTAGCACTAAAACGTTTCCTCCTCCCACCTCCAGAAAGACAATCCAGTAGAAAAATGGGCAAAAGACCTGAACAGGTATCTCACTAAAGAAGATACCCAAATGGCTTACACACATTTGAAAAGGTGCTCAGCGTCATTGGGCATCAGGAAAATACCATTTTAAACCACAATAATATACTACTATACACCCCCAGGAATGGCTTTTTTTAAAAAGGCAATATCAAGTATTAGCGAGCACATGGAACAACTGGAGTTCGCATGCAGTGTAAGTGTGAACGTAAATTGCTATAACTGCTTTAGAAAAGTGGTCTTCTAGATCTTTACACATATCCCAATGACCCAGCACTCCACTCCTATGTATACATCCAGCAGAAATGCAGATACATGCTCACAAAAACCATGTACTGAAAAATTCAAAGCACTCTTTGAATTTCTCCAAACTGGAAACTACCCAAATGTCCAGCAGCAGAATAGAGAAACAGATCGTATATTCCTACAAAGGAATATTATACAGAAACAGAAATGAATAATCAACAGCTATATGCCACAGCATGGATGAATCTCATAAATATAATATTGAGCAAAAAAGCCAGACACACAAGGATACACACAGAATAATTCTATCCATAAAAAGTGCAAAAGCAGACCAGGTACTCTGTGCTACTGGAAGTTCAGTGCGTGGTTAGGGTAGTGACTGGCAGGAGACAGGAGGGGCTTCTGATGGGTGCTGGTGGTCTGGTTTCCAGGCTGCATTCCAGTTGCACGGGTGTGTTCAGTGTGAGAGAACTCACTGAGATGTGAACTTACAATATATGCACTTTCCTTTATGTGTATTAACGCCTCAGAAAAAGTTTTTGCTAAATGCATCCCGCCTTCCCACACATACTCATCATTCCAGCCACACCTGGCACTTTGCCTTTTCCTGTGCACAGGGTGTCTCCTCTGCCCGCAGCACGGTCCTCTGCTCACCCCTGCCATGTGCCAGAATCAGGCCCCTTTCTGTGAGCCATCAGCCGCCTGGCATAGATCCAACAACAGCACTTTTCCCTCTGTTGCCTCTGTGTGTCTACACCTGGGATCTGTGTGTGCTCCTTAAGGGCAAGAACTTTTTCCAGCTTCCTGTTTATCCCCAGAGTCTACTTAGACATAATAGGTGCACAGCACATATTTGTTCAGTGAATGGAAGGCCTCGAGCAATAGCCTGCTAGAGGGAGACAGAAGAAGATAAAGGGTAGAGAACTGGGGTAACGGCAACTCTGCTGTGGGCAAATCGGGCCCAGAATCTTTGTTCTTTAATTCATGGGTGTTGGTGCAGGGATAGATTAAAGCAAACACAGTCTCAAGGGAAGCTAGATGTTCTCACTCATTATGAATAAAGTTGATTATTCAGTGATTTTCTGTCTCCCCACTAGAATTTAAGCTCAACAGAGGTGGAAAAGGGCAGAAATCTTGTTTGGTTGTATCCCCAGGGCCTAGAACAGTGCCTGGCATATATTACAACTTCAATAAATATTTGTTGAGTGGCTAAATGAATTAACTGTCAAAGAGGAAAGAACGTAAAAATCTGGTTAGGCTATATAAAAATAATACTAAATACGATCATTTACATCAAATGCCTTTCATTTATGCCCGATCAGCATGCTGTGCAATAATTATTATGCAGACCGTTAAATAGGTGTCAGATTAGCCTGTGTAAATTTTATTTGATGACAGAACTACACTCAGTTCGTGCAGGCCTAATTTTTGTTGTTCATGGTCCCAAAGACTGGCTGATGCTGGAGACCACATTTAAGGACAACAGTGGCTCAGGTTCTGGGATGCTCTGGGGACTTAGCTGTGTGACCCTGAGCACAATGTGAGAAACGATCTCCTCCCAAACCTTGCAAGAATGAACAGAAGCACCATGCTGCATGTCTGCAAGGCTCAGTGGCTTACAAAACTCTTCCCACAGCCTTTGTCATACTTAATTCACGGAACAAGCTATGTTACAGATGGGGAAACTGTACCCAAGAAAAAGGATGTGCCTAGCTGAGGCCACACAGCTGTCCAGAGGCAGAGAGCCAGGGCTTGCCAGGTCCCTGACTCCACTGACTTTTCTTTTGTATCTTAACTGTTAGAGAGCAAAAAGATGAAGCTTTAAAATTTTTCATCAAAACACAAAGAGGCCAGGCATAGTGGTTCACGCCTGTAATCCTGGCACTTTGGGAGGCAGAGATGGGAAGATTACTTGAACTCAGGAGTTCAAGACCAGCCTGGGCAACATAGCAAAACCTCTCTACAAAATAAAAATTAAAATATATCAAAAAATTAGCTGGGCATGATAGCACACTTCTGTAGTCCCAGCCACTCAGGAGGCTGAGGCCAAAGGATCACCCAAGTCCAGGAGGTTAAGGCTGTGGTGAGCTGCTATCGTGCCATTGCACTCCAGTCTGGGTGACAGAAACCCTGACTCAAAAGAAAGAGAAAGGAAGAAAGGAAGAGAAAGAGAGGGAGGGAGGGAGGGAGGGAGGGAGGGAGGGATGGAGGGAAACAAAGAAATTTGAGGTCTTATTTTCAGTTTAACATTCAGATGAATCTAGTCTTATTGGCCTAACAGTGCAGCCTTCATTAACTGAAAATATTTTAATAATTTATGAGTAAAAAAGAAATCATCCTGAGATACAGCTCCAAGATGCTCTTCCCACTAACATAACCCTCCCTAGGGAGGTCGCTCCTCCGCCCACAGGTTATTAGCCACCTGCATGCTGTGGCATCTAAATTGGCATCTCAAGCCCAGAACACTTGCACACCTGTCTCCTGAAGCCCCCACTTGGACATCCCACAGCATTTCAGACACACCCTGTCCTAAAGAGAAGGCACCATTGCCACCATGTCCGCCATCTGCTTCTTCACCTACTTCTCCTTCTTAGTAGGTGGCATTGCAATCCACCAGTCAACCCAAGCCAGAAAGCTAAGAGTCACCCTAGCATTTCTCTGTCCCCACACTCCCACATCTAATCAGTCCCCAAATCCTGCCAGCACTGCCTCCTGAACACCACACCCTTCTCTCCATCACCACCAGATGTCCAAGTGCAGACATTTGTCAGCAACAACTCAGACCTCTGCAATAGCATCCTTATCAGTCTCCCTTCCTCTGGTCTTCACCTCTCTAGCTGGTTCTCCATGCCATGGCCAGAGGGTTCTTGCTGAAACATGAACTTGATAATACCACAACCCTGCCCCAATATCTTCAGTGACTCTTTACTGCATAGGGTAAACCCCTCACTCTGAAAGACAAGCCCTCCCATGATCTGTCCCCACTCACCTGTCCCTACCACCCACCCCATGGCACCTGACACTCCAGCAGAACTAAAGCCCCACTTCCTGTGCACGCCACATCCTTTCACTATGCCCCACTCCTTACACGTGCTTCTGCTTGGAAGGCAGCCCCGTGCCCTGATGGCCTGCAAACTGTTCCAGGCTCAGCTCATTACCTCCCCTCCAAGGCTTCTAGGATCCCCTTCCCATCTGCTGCCACCACACCTGGAACGCTCCTCACTGGGTCACACAACTTCCTTACAATGACAGTGCTGTCTGGAGGGCACCTAGCACCCTATCTGGCACATAATAGGTGCCCTATGAATACTGGCTGGATGAATAAATGAACAGATGATGTCAAAAGACATTTTCTGAGTTTACACCAATATGAAATAAGTTCCTAGTTTGGCATGTACATTTTGTATATTCGCAGCAGTTAAAACAAACAACCTAAGGACATATAATGCAGCAGATTCAGGCAAAGGGTAACCACTATATGCTGAGAAGAGGAGGGAAACAAACATTTACCGCCCTCTATTTTGTGCCTGGGGCTCGGGCTGGTGGTCGTCACAGGTAAGAACACAGGTTTAAGTCACACACGGTCACATACTAGCTGTACACCTTGGGCAAGTCAATTGACTTCTCTAAACCTTGGTTTCTTCATTTGTAACATGGAGATGATCACAGTTCCCTCATGGAATTGTTACGAGGACTGAATGATAAGCGGCTTGTGCAGTGCTGCTCAGAGCAAGCACTCAATAAACACTCTTACTGCTCACCCTAGTACGATGGATGGTGTTGCAGCCCCACTTCACAGATAGACACTGAGGCACAGAAAGGCTCAGTAACTTCTCCAAGATCATGCAACTGAAGCACTAGTGCTGGGGTTCAAATCCAAGTATGCCTACACATATGTTATCACAAATCCCATGATCCTTCACTGACTAGAGTTAATATGCCAGTGCTGGCAGAATTTAAGTTGAAAGCAGGCTTCTGGCTTCTGAGAGTTCCTAACAGCCTCCAGCTAAAAAGATCTTGGTCTCAGAGAGGGTACTATTCTAGATACCCTACAGGTAGCCTTGCCAATCATGAAGGTAGTGTTATGTCCCAGTCTGGGTTGAAGTCAGGCTGCATGCATTTGACTCTGGAACTTTTTTTTTTTAGAGCCAGAGTCTCACTCTATTACCTAGGCTGAAGTGCAGTGGCACAATCATAGCTCACTGCAGCCTCCAACTCCTGGGTTCAAGCAATTCTCCCACCTCACCCTCCCAAGTAGCTGGGGTTACAGGCATGTACCACCACACCTAGCTAATTTTTTAAATTTTTTGTAGAGAAGAAGACTTACTGTGTTGCCCAGGCTAGTCTTGAACTCCTGGTCTCCATCAATCCTTCCATCTCAGCCACCCAAAGCACTGGGATTACAGGCATAAGCCACCATGCCTAGCCTAAGTGAATACTCTTGGGCAGCTGCCTCCCTTAGAGTCTGTTTCCTCACCTACCAGTAACATGAGAATAATAAAGCCTACCTCTGGAGTGATGAGTGCCAGGAGAGCAGGGAATATTTCGAACTTTTCCACCTGTGTCCCCAGTGCCTAGCATATGCTGGCACATAGTAGGTTCTCAAAAAATATCTGTTGGAATAATGAATGAATCCAATCAGAGAATGCATGTGGAAAATGCTCTGTCAGCTGCAAAGTATTTACTCGTGAGTTACACCTTATGTCCTTGGCCATGAGGAATTTACAATCCAGGTACTATTTCTCCACCCATGCAAGCGCCCCTCCCTTGACCTTCCAGTCCTTGCTGTCTACAGCTCATGGGTGCCATTTAATCACATGCTGTCCCACAATAGCCTGAAAGACACATTTTGGAGCACTGGAGTCTGAGCTGAGGCCTCCAAGTTCTGACCTCTGCTCAGCCATTTACCTGCCCAGGATGCTTCCTCATCCTACCATCAGAAATCAGATGCTCCCACTTATTCCAGAAGGAGAAATTTTCACTTTTTCACAACCACAAGCAGACCAGCCCTATAAGTATGAGACCCAAGTGTCTCTGGCCCTGTGTTCCACACTTGTGTTTTGAACGCAGGCCCCACAAGGGCAGGGGCTTTATCGTTCTTCTTCGCCACTGGGTCTTCAGCACCTTGGACAGCGCCCAGGGAGGCCACTCCAGATAAACATTGTCAAATACATGAATGGATGAATAGCGACTTGCTTCGCGCTTTCTGAAGCCATAAGAAGTAAGGGAACATCTCTTTTGGGCATGTATCACCTGACACACTTGCTATGGTGCCTATACTGAGTAGAAGATCAATAAATGTTTGCTGAATCATGAGCGACAGGCAGCTCATAAGCACAGACAGGCACAGCCTGCTGACAGCTCAACGTGTTCCGGCCGTGCACATGCTGTCTGGACTCCCTTGGCCCGGTTGTGTTAAATGGCCTCTCCTCTCCTGAGTTGTCAGCAGTCCCTCCGCTGGTCTCTCTCTCATACTCATAGGGCTACTACATCATTAATTGTGATTTTTCTAGGGTGGGCTGGAGAGAAGGCTGACAGCCACCAGACGGCACGGGGTGGCGAGGAGGACAGAGGAAATCAGAGGGGCAGCCAGATTAATTACAGGCTTTCTCTTGGCTGTGGGCAACAAGATCTTGATTACTCCTCCAAGTGCTCCAGGCTTCTCAAGACAAATGGACATGGGTTTCGCCACTGTTCTCTGACTCCCTCTGGCTGGTAGGAATTCCAGGCAGCAGCCAGCAGTCTTGATGGCGTGTGCAGGGTGGTGGGGTGGCCAGGGTAGGAGAATGGGGCTTCCCCAGGCCTTGTGACCTCCTTGAGGGAGAATCAATCTTTGTGGCCTAATACAGTTGGGCAGTACTTCATAGGTCTCTTGTCTCCCTGGCAACAAGTAGGGAGAAACTAGGCTGCAGGACTGTCCTGGGATCCAGGAACCTGGGTGCTTGCTAGCTCTGGGAGTCAACTGTCTGAGCCTCAGTTTCTCATTCTGTAAAATGAGGAAATTGGGCCAGACGATATTTAAGGTTTTGATGTGCTGTAAAACTCTGCAGTTCTAATCATTGAAATCCATGCTAACATAATCCTTCCTGAATATTCACTATGTACAAAGTACAATTTCAGACTCATTTGTCCCTCAAAAGAACCCTGTGAGACAGATATCCTCAGTCTCCCCACCTGCAGATCTGGAACCTAAAGACAGAGACTTGCCATTGTCCCTGGGTAAATGGCAGAAATCACAGGTAAATGAAGGAAACACTTACCGAGGGTCCCATTCTCACCTACCACTCTCCACATCCACCTTCTCTGTGTGTTCCGGGAACTAACACATAGCTGGCACTTGAGGAAATGTCGGAGTGTGATTGTCATGATGATAATGATGTCAGAGAACAAGTCAAGTTCAATGTCAGTAGGACTTGGGCCCACCTGTACATCTTGCTGAATCAGTGAAGCAGGCAACAAAACAAGGCATCTGGGAGTGCCTTTAGCAAAAAGATCAGCCCAGGTGTCCTCAGCCTTTTGGAATTGCTGTAAGGAGCTGCTCCCAGAAGTTTGTGATGAGTTAGGGTTCAGCAGAGGAGCCCGGATACATGGGCATCCATACTGGGATCTGGATCTGGTCTGACCCATTCAGATAAAGACAGGGCAGTGGCTGCCCTGACCACCTGGCCCAGGCCTGATGTGAGGGGAGGATGCTTCCCGAGCACATGACTGCAGGTATCTGGTGGCAGCCAGGGCATGGGACCAGGGACAGTCATTCCAAACTCTCAGGCACTAATGAGCAAGAAGAATGAGGAATCCCCTGTTTTATTTAGCTTCCAAACCACCTCCCATATAGATTTCAGATGAAAGCCTCTCTTATCACCTCTAAATAATGTCCCCTCCCTAGAGGCCAGAGCAGATGTCCCTAGCTTTCAATCTCAGTTGCCACGATGTGACCTTAAACTGTCTGCTTAGCCTCTGAGAGTTTCATCTCTGCAACCGTAAAACTGCAGGCGACAATGCCTCCCCAGAAAGGTTTAATGCAACCAGGACCGTGACCTGCCTTTCTTTCATCTCTCCACCCCACTCAGTGCTCCCTCCAGCTCTTGCACACAGGAATCCTGGGCCACATCCACATCTTCCCACAATAAGATGCCTTCCCACGCCTGCTTGATGCTATTAATCCACAGCCCTCTCACCCCCAAGTGCTGCTCCAAACTGACAGCACCCCAGAATTTATCCCTGGAGATGTCAGTCTTCCTCCCCCACTCACACAAAGTCTGGGAGAGGAGAAAAACCAATGGAGTGGATATGGACACCTATGTGACCTTGGACCCATCACTTAACCTCTCTGGACTCCCATTCCTGTGCCATAAGGTGGGGAAATTACATTCACACCATCTCCCTTATGTTATTCTTATGCCTTAGACTGGTCAAAGCATATAAACACCCTTCACACCACCATGTGACTTATACTGCATTCCATTACGCACATAACGCACACTTCCATTAAATGTCTACTGTGTGGCAGTCCCTGCCTTCATGGAGCCTACAGCCTGGGTCATAAAGAGACGTGAATCAGATACTCAGATAACCAGATGCCATAATCACAGATGGTGAGGGAAAAGTACAGGATGCTCTAGCTTGGGGAAGAGTGGGAGGGCTTCCCTGGGGAAGCAATGTTTGACTTGGGCTAGCCAGAGCCTGTGAAAGGGACTGGGGGAGCAGGCAGGAGGAGATTGGGATGGAGAACACAACACCATGGAGACCAGAGGCTTCTGATGGGACACAGCACAGTCAGTTTCAGAAATGGAAGCCGGCTGAGCCCGGAAAGCAAGAACGTCTTCTCTGAATGTCTGCTGTGTTGATGTCCCATCTCCCTCATTAGGTGTGGCCTCTCTAAGGACAAAAGCCTGTGCCCTCTCTGCACCACTAGATCTAGGATAAGGCTGTGCATCTAAAGTAGACCTTTCCCAGTAACCTTGTACTGGACCCAGCATCCTTTCCAGGAAAGGCAGCAACCAAATCTCCTCTCCCCTGAAAAAGGGGTGGTCAGAAGTCAAAGGAGGAAGAGCTGATCACCAGCCATGGAGAGCTAGGGAGGGAGAAGACGAGGCCCACAGGGTTGGATGGTAAGGGCAGGGCTGGCTCTGGATGGTGAAAAATGGCCCTGGCATTTATCTGAGGTCACCAGGTGGGCCCTTGGGGGAGACGAGTTCCTGGCAGAGACCACGTGAGCTCAGGCCCAGTGTGGAGCTGCCTGTAGCACAAGTGGAACAGAGAGACCTTGCAGAAGGAGTATCCACAGAAGAATTGAGTAGGTGGGGACAGGACCAATGCAGAGAAAACAGTTTTAAAGGGCAGCATTGTAATCACCCACAGATGAACACAACCCTCTCTCCTGTGCCAGGAATCTCTCTGGGTGTTTGCGGGGGTGGGGGGGATCTGTCTTGCAGAAGCTTGTCTGGGCCTTGGAGTGACAACATGTGTGCTACAACCTTCCCTAAGGAGATCTGAAGGGAGCTGGGCTCTCAGCCTGGAGAGGGGGTGGGCAGAGTGGCAGCGGTGTCATGGGCCAAGCAGTCAGAATGTTACCAACTGAAGCCAGAGGGGAGCTATTCCAGACTCCCAGGGAATGGTACTCGAGTCAAAGCCAGAGCAAAGCACTTGACTGCTGTTAGTGACAATGAGGAAGACCTCAGGCTGAGAGTTGCTGGACACAGACACAGAGAAGCTGCCCCCTGGCCTGGCTCCATCATGTTCACGTCAAGACCGTGCAACGTTTGTCTCATCCATGGCCACTTCACACGCACATTGGCATTTCTGGGATCTCCGATACCCTTGTCAGAAAGTAAGGCCGTATCTTTTTTAAGTCGCAGGCAGAACAGTCAACAAACAGCTATCTCTGGATCTTTGGGGAAACCCAAGACCAGCTGCTTCAGCACTCCCAGGGGTGTGGGGCAGAGGACAGATCATCTAGGCACTTGGAAAGACAGAGCCACAGCGATGTGAGTGGTGTCCCCTTCAAAATTCAGAGAGACAGACTTATTCCACAGGAGTCATCCAAGCTCAGAGCAGCCTCTGGGCATTGTCTAAGAGCACACGCAGGGCCCATCCCACCTCACCCCTTCTGTCAGCTCAGCCAGTACTGACTGCCGTCCACTCAGAACAACGCCAGGCCCTAGCATCCCTGAGGGGTTGAGAAGGGAGAAGCTGGTTGCCAGCCAGCTGCCCCCTAGAGAGGGGTCATAGGATGGCAGTCAGAGGTAGGAGGGAGGTTTCTTTTCACTCTCAAGTGTTGTCTACTATTTGCATT